>OMNW01019125.1:26900-45952 GCA_900303245.1 Selene dorsalis | reverse complement strand
GGGATCCGAACCGGGACCGGGACCGGGACCGGAATCCGAACCGGAACCGGGATCGGGACCAGAACCCGAACCGGGACCGGGATCGGAACCGGAACTGGAACGGGGACCGGGATCCGAACCGGGACCCGAAACGGGACCGGAACCGGAACCGGGACCGGAATCCGACCGGGATCCGAACCGGTACCGGGACCGGGACCAGATCCGGGGTCCAGACAGGGACCAGAAAAGGGACCGGGAACTGATATGTTCCGACGCTTCCGACGACATATGCTGTATTTGACTTTACATGGCTTTGAAGTCTGGCTAATTTCCTTTCAAAGACTTGAAAAGTGACATAAGTTAAAAAGTCTAGCTACACACTAATCCAAAATGGCGTCCATGAAAAAGTCCTCACTTCACTAGTCGTGTGTTTTAATGCTGATTGTTTCAATTTGTTTCTTAAAGAATCTGAGGTGGGACATTGAATCAGGGTCATCTAGTGGGGAAAGTTGCAAGTACTTCTCTCTAAGTGTAGCAGAAAGGGTGGTCCTCACTTCATCCGCACACTTACCTGGAGCTCACTATGATGCCCATACAGGAATGTGTGTGTGTGTGTGTGTCTGTCTCTCTCTCTCTCTGTCTCTCTCTCACACACACAGATCCCTACCATACATACACAGACACTTTATTTCTGTGATCAAACTATTTTGTAGCAATCTAGGTTCTTGTGGATTAAAACTCAGGATGGTTTACTTTTTGTAGTTTCCTTTGTGATGATCATGACAACAACAACAATAATTTGTTATTATTATTATTACTATTAATTCACCCTTTCTCTGCTCACAAAGAGTCAGACATTGCGCTTGAAAAATTCCGACAAGATCATGATACTCGTGAACATAAGAGGCACCATTTGCTTGTGGGGTTTTTGGCGAAGCACATCTGGACTTGTCTCAGATTAAACATCCCGAATGTGACCTGAGCTGGAAACGATTTGTTCACCGGCAGTGCTGTCACTCCTGCCAAGAGGCAATGGAGTGGGGGTGGTGGGATGGTGGTGTGTCTGTGTGGGGGGAGTAGTGGGTGATGATTCCTGTGAAAGGATATGGTGAGTATACAGAGTTCCTCTGGCTTTAAGATTTGAGTGTGTAGTAGTATGATACTTAGTTGGTTTGAAGATGTAATCTCCCATTTGATTTCCATTCAGTGGGCAGGATGGGAGGGTGCCGATCCCTGCTCCCCTGGGCTGCCACTTCCAACCCATATCAGGGTCAGGCGGACTCTCTTATAAACACTGATTAAAACACTGGAAATGGCTGCCCACTGAAAAACTGATGCTGACAAGATCCAGCAGGATGAAGTGACACAATGAAGGACAAGCTTAAAGTGAAAACAAACTCTATTACATGGGCAAATGTGTCTTGATTTTAAGTGAAACTCACATTTGTTACACCTGATCTAAAATTCTCTTAATCTTCCATTTTGGTACAAGAAAATTAAATCATTACTTTCTCCATCTTTACTTCTGATAACGCTCCTGTGCGTTCAAAATGTAAAACTCTGAAGAAAAGTGTTGTATCTTGTCTACACCATCAAAGCCTGCAGAGAAAGACTGTGCTTATCTCAGCATCTAAAACAGATGCCACGGGTTCACAGGGCACTGCTGACCTGATTTCAACAGTTTTATTGCAAACATAAGTATGAGATGTGTGGTTTCATCTGGCAGTGCTCATTTTTTCCTCTTTTCCTGTTTAAACACAATGATTGATTTTCATACTTTTGATGTTACATCTTGGAAAAAACAAAGCAAAACCCTTATTATGTTGTTACAGGCTATGTGAAATGAGCATGGAAAAAATGTAAAGAAAAAATGCATTAATGGAACATCTTTTTATCATTTAGGGAGTGTTTCTTTTCATCAGAAATTTTGGAAAATAAATGTGCAAGAGAGTCCTTTAAATGAACATTTAAAAACTGTAATTAAAGCATTATTTGTGGCACTACCACTGCAATGATACACAAGTTCACCCCTCAACAAAAAAAACATGAGAGAAAAACATCATAACACATCTATTACTGCTGATTTAGGTAACTCTTGTCAGATGCCTTCATGTCCGAGGGAGGCATGGCAAGCTGGGTAATCTTAGGGAGGGTGTGTGGCTGGCTCAAAACTGCCCTTTACCCTGCAGGGCACTTTGAGGCTGACTTATCAGATAAAAACAAAAACTGAAGGAATCATCAGGTTAAAAGGTTTAAACTAATGAGATGGAAATGATGTAATTAGGTTCATCTGTTGTTCATTTGATGCCCAGTCCTGGGGTGGAGCCACTTTCGGCTGTGTGGGGTGGATGAAGTGGAGTTTGCATCCATCGGAGAGAGGGAAAAGGCTGAGGCAGACTATGCTGTGGTACTCAATGTGCTCCATATTTAGTGAGAATGCACTCTGTCTTTTGTTCAGCTGTGAATTGCAATCATTACATGATTATCAACTGATACATGAAAACAGTACTTTATGAGATCTTTACAGGAGATTGTTTGGTCACTTGGAGTCTGTCTTGACACTGATGCAAAACAGCAGTGTCTCCCTCCAGCTGCTCAAGCCTTGTTCAGACCCCTCTGAGTTGGCAAGCGAATCAAAAATAATAAAATAAAGTGCTTTTTTTATGATTTATTTTTGTATGGAAGATGGGATGACATGTTTATGTCTTTGCCATTTTACTATGTTGAAATTGTATGTTAGCTTTATTGAAATACACCCTGATTTTCAAAACACTGAAAGGAATTTGGGTTATATATATATATATACTGAATGCAGCCCTATTTTGTGAGCTTGAATTGTTTTGTTGTGGTTTTAAAGAAATTCCCATCTTGAGTGCTACAGAATGAGGTGGTTTGTGATTCTTGTGATCCTCAACGTTACGGTTTCTGTAGTGTGAATATATAGTGACACCACTGGATTCAAGGAGCAGTTGAAATGATTGTTGCCTAAAGTGGCGAAATAGCCTGGAGAGTAAATTAGTTTGAACTGATGTGGCAGAGTAAATAAATTAGTACTTGTGTGAAAGATCTTGATGCATAATGCACTTAATGAATGTGCGTGGCAGTGAATCAAAAACCTTCACAGTCATGGCTTTGTTAAAAGGCACAGTACATTCTATACCATGCTTTGTGGGGCTCTTAGTATGAAATCCATCTCCTTACATTAACATACGTTAACATTTTTAAAATGTTTTCAAGTTTGTGGCCATGCTTTAGAAATAATGGGAGCAAAAGTCATGGTTAAAAGCATATGATAAATTAAATGGTAAATTGCCTGAGGCTTTGACTCAAGCCAGTTGCACAGCTGGGTGCATTTTTTTTATCCACGCAATTTTATGTACAGCATGCCTTACTGTTCACATTTGGTACTTATTTATGAATAATATCTGCTCTCCAGCATTTACAGGCTTCAGGAAATGAAAGGTTGAACATAAAATTCACACATAACATTTCCAAATGATTCTTGTCGCATTCGAAATCTCTGGGGAGAAGTGGCACTTGCCTTGCCAGATATGTCTCCTACTTTCTCCCTTCCTTCCACGTTTAAGTCTTTCCTGTTCCCTTCTCATCACAAACTGAAACTTCCCAGAGCACACTCGGTATCTGACGTAGAGATTAGGAACACCCTTGTTAGCTATTGTCCTGCAGCTCATCAGTGAGCTACTGAAACAGTTGATAATCATTCGTAAAGAGATCTGGCTGTTCCTGGAGCTTCCTGGAGGTTAAACACTCATCGTATTCCCTCAGCACCAACGCCCATGACTCCATCTTGTAGATACTAAAGATGGGTCATTAGGTTAAATGCACAGAAAGCATGAAGGACTAAGAAAGGAAGGAAAGAGGAAACAAAAGCCCATAGAAGTGAAACCTGAGAGGTGATTGTGATAATCCATTTACCTTTTCTTTTTGAAAGAAAAAAAAAGGATTTTGAGAGATAGGACTTTCTGAAACATCAAAAAGTGAAGCTAATTGGCATGAGTGGAACCCATAAAAAGGTTTTATGGGTCGAAGTAATTCTGTCCACAGCAGGACAACAAAATGAATGAATTCTTTGTTGAGGCCCATACAGTATATGAATCCACTTTATTTGTGCCTGTCCTCTTTCCTCAGGCGAAGTGGAGAGCGGAGCAGTTGCAGATGGCTTGTTTCAGGAAACCATGGGCCCAAAAGGGATCCCTCTCTGCTGTGCATTTAGTATACAAACTACAAAGGCAGGCTGCGGTCAGCAGCACACCCTTGTGAAAGGGGCTAAAATAGTGTCAGCAGGATGTCCAACAGACTGCGAGCAAGCAGAGGAGAGAGCAGAACAAAAACCGACATGTGAAGGAGAAGGGAACTATACTGAGTCCCCTTCTTCCATAATGAATGACAATTATGGAAAAAAACAAAAACATTTGTTGGTTTGATAAACAGTAGTAACTGACCCTTAAACTGTCATTCATGATGAATCCATTAAAACTGGTTCATATACACATCCCAATGAATAAACACCATTTTGGCATCTATTGAATGGAAATTTCTTGCTGATTACATGAGCCAGAAAAGTTAACCAGCCTCTGTATAAAGTGCTGCAGGAGAGGAGTCCTAAATCCAGTTCCCTCATCCCAAGGCGATGGGTCTTTTAAATGGGCTTTTGGTTGGATGAAGGTCTGTGATCAAGACAAGAACAAGTCATTTTCATGTTTTAGTTGATGTCATGAAATACATCAGATATAACCTCAATTATTATTTCATTAAGATTTTTATGTTTCTCAAAAAAGGACAAGTTTTTAACAAGTGGAAAATGAGAATAGAAGTTGTTAGATCTTTGATGTCACCACACATTATTCTACTCAGCAGTCTATCTTCACAACATCATATTCATGCTCTCATTTTCACAACTGTAACTGACTTTGTAAGAGGAAAGGTTTTTGTATTGGAGGTAAGCGCTGAACTGAAGTCATGAGATGGCAGTGGGGTTTGTTTTTAGCCTTAATATTAGCTTTCTTTTTCTGGAGATGGTATTTAGCCCCCAGAAATACTAAAAGTGTGTGAATGTGATCATAAACCTTTGTGTCAGAGCTTACTGCATTAATGTCAAAATCATGTTGGCTTTTTGTTGAGGGGAACCAGGGTGATGCCAATGTCAGGATTGCCCTATAAAAAAATATATCATCCCTGCGGGAATATACGGCATGGCCCACTACACACACACAGAGGCAATCTGGTATATCAACCCTTTATAGTTTACAAATTCATATAACAAAGAATTGCTTGCCGTTTGAGCTGTCTGTTTTAAAGATGTCTTGTAGTACTGTGAATGGCTATGCCCCTCTGTAATATGTTAGACTGCATTACTTAGTACCTGCAGATATGATATGAGATGATGAAGCAGCAGTACATCTCCATCTGTTATCATAGTAAAATATCTCCTACATGTTCAGGTTGAACAGGTTGTTGATGAATATTTAGCTTTTTTACTCTGACAGTTTTATTCTCTGACTCGAGCGGAGTTCACGTCAACTCAGGTGATCTGCAGGTTATTGTTTCACTTCACCGCTCTGACGCTACGGCCCGTGTGTGTGTGTCTGTGTGTGTTCAGCGCTGACACACAAACTGTAACCCTGCATCTACAGGAGCCTTAGTGCATGTTCTTCAGGCCGTAGATGAGCCAACATATGAGACATGTTACCACAGAACAGACAACAGGAGCAGCTCAGCGTTTTCTCCTCCACTTTCTTACCATCGTATCGTCAGGTGGCTCTGCCACCAAACTGCTCCTCACAGCAGGCAGATGATCCTGGAGCCTCCTCTGTCTCCTCTACAGCTGATCTGCTGCTCTACTGAACACTGAACCCTCCGCCTCCAACACAAAGAAAAAACACTTCTGTGAGGCTTCTTTACACATCTCGTGAACTGCTCCACACATTCACCATCGCTTTATTCACCATCGGCTCCGCTTCCACTCATTTCCTCCTCCTTTTCCAACTTTCACTTTATCCTTCTTTTCTTCTTTCCATTAGCTTCAGCTGCAGCTGCTGCAACAAACAAACTATATATGCTGGCTCACGACAGGAGGCGGTGTATCAGATGGCAGACTGACAGGCTGCTGTATTTCTGCCGTGTGAAATCGAGGAAGTATGTCCATAGCGGATTATCGAAATCAATCAATTGGAGAAAGTCTGTTGTTGTCAGTTAAAAACAGTAGTTCAAATTAATGAGACCTTTTTGTCTGGTGACATATTGGGTGATTTTATGTTATCTTACCATACATTTCTTACATACAGCTCCTTTAGCAAATGGATTTGTGTGCTTTTGTCTTGTAACCAATAAACCAGTAAAATAGTAGCAGTACCTCCAAAACCAAGACTGTGTCATTAGCCAACTACATGACTTTGTGAGGTTATAGGTTTAGAAAAAACTCAGAAATGGAACACACACTGTGTTTAGAGTTGAGGCAGCTCCAGCCAACAGTGTTTCATTAAACAGCAGTCCTATTAGTAAGTCCAAGGCCATTTTGACATTGGCTTTTGAAGGAAGGCAGAGTATCATCTTTCACTTAGCAAATGTATTTTATCTCACTTGTGAACTGGCTTTTGTCAGCGCCCCACTTCTCCCAACTTATGGCTTTATGGAAGTCTTATGGTCCTGAATGCCTCAGAGGGTTTCGCATTAAATTGTCTGTGAATTGGTCTGGGTCTGCAAAGCTGACGAAATTCTCTGCTCATGTTTTGCCAGCAACTCAGTCCAGTTGTTTCTCTCTCTGAGCGAGACATTGTTAAAACCCAGCTGTGCAGAGACCTTAGTTGCCATTCCACACTGATTAAAAGCCAGCCCAGACCTGACCACTTTTAGGCGATTGTGGTGTGCCTCTTTAGAAGGGTCAAAACTTTGATTTTCATGCACTGGTAATATTTTCAGACAGAGTATGAACATTGCATATGAAATGTGTTACCCTTATTACTGTCTAATGTCAAAAACAGAGCTCTGCTCCTCCTACACAGGCAACAATGCAGCTTTCTGCCTCCACTAACTCAGTGGACTCACATGCTGCTTTTTACTTTTAGCATTGTTTTTGTGTCAAAGTTGGCATTCCTGTAATATTAAAACATTCTTGTACGACCCTGACCTGAAAGGATGTGATTAACAATGAGGTGCCACAGGAGAGGGATGTGATGAAATTTTCCGCCATTTTGGCTCACTTATGAAATTACTTTGACTCCTCCACTGGGTGCTATGCTATATCTGTTTTTAGTCATTTTTTATACATAAGAGGAGCTTTGATATATATTATGTCGTCTTTTAAAGCCTCCCATGTTGTAATCTGAGCCACACTGAGTTGGATAAGGATCATGTATTTGCTGCTCAAAGGCAGAGGTCAGTTCTTATTACAGGTATATCATCTGTAAAGAGGCTGTATCAGCGTCAAAGGGAAAATCACACTACTCAAAATGTCTGGATTTGATAATAGCCCTGTGGATCACTACAAAAACAAGAGGTCCATTATACTGAGGCTCAGGTTAAATTACCATCCAAACATTTGACCAGAGGAGGGACAGAGAATTCAAGTCCCATGGGTGACTGAAAGAAGGCAAGAACAAACTCTATACTAATGTGTGACCTTGGCTGTGGGATGCCATCGCAGGATTCAGAATGGATTAAAATTGAACCTCAAGGTGACCTGGGTGGGAGTAAATGTGAAAAACATGACAGAAAGAGCAAGTCCAAGCAAGGCTGATCTGTTTTGGTTTTCTTGCTTTCCCTGATGTGTCTGTAGGCTTGTGTGTAAAGTATGAAGCATGAAACTCCAGAGATATCACTGAGAGCATGGACAGTTTTCTTAAACTGCATGGAGAACTGCACAGGCCTTATCAAAAATGACAAAATGCAGGGTAATGTTGCTGGGGTCAGACATCAACATAGAAATGATTCTAGAGCAAGAACACTGATATACTTCTTCTACAACCTCAAACTGAGCAATCCTATCTGGCTTCCCCTCATAGACTGGTGTCATTGCTTTTATATCTGACCAAGGAATGACTATTTCCTGGGGATGTGATCTAAGGAATCCTAACCATCTGACATGGGATATTTCCTGTACCTCTGAAGGCATCCATTCCTAAACAGAAATGTACACAGAAAAAGACTCACGGTATGGTTTGAATGGCCAAAGGCACACACACAGTGAGGAGAGCATGACATAGCACAGATCTTCACCACTAAAAACAACATGAACCAAGAAACCACGGCCGAGACAAGCAATGAGTGATAAAGTTACTGCCACAGCCAAATAGTAAATTAATTTAATGCTGACTTAGAGGATTTGGTTCTTGGACTGTCCAGTCCAGGAGTACAAATGCAGCATAAAAAAAGTTTAAAAAATGTCTTGATCTGTGTCACAGGGAATCAAATCAATTCATCAGTCCATCTGCTGTCAGATCTGTTACTTTTTCTGCAGCATAGGATAAGAAGTTAATCTGTTTCCTCTGTTGTTTGGCATGACATAGATGACTGCGCTCAGGGTGAAATATGCCATTTTCCAAACTAAATGAAATTAAGATATGATTTTAATACATTAATTCAACCTGTCATCACCTCCCTTTATGCCACGATCTGACACCTCTGTTAAACCATTTTCATGTAAAATACAGTATATAAAAAAAAAGTTAATATTAAAAGGTTACTGTGTGATATGACTTTTACCCATCACATTGTTCCAAAATGGCAAGGCTAATATATGTTCTGTCTTCAAAGGATGTTTGTTCCACGGAATATAAAGTTCATGTTTTGATTTCTATTAAATCGTTTTAATACAGCCAGCAAATCAAGTTAAGCTGACACTACTTCAGACTCCCATTCAGACCACAGGTCATGTCAGTCCAGACCTGCCCAGTTGAAATGATGTGATGATGTGCTGACAAATTTGTAACTTATATCACAAGTATTTTTAGCTCTTATTGTAGCTGCATTAGCTGCATTAACTTTAAATGCAGCTACTGAGATCACTATTTTTGAATTGTAGTTTCCGTGGCTGGTGTAATTCATTTGAATATAGCCAGGTTTATGTAATTTCTGCAGTTACATGTCTAATCAAGCGTGGACATGCTAGATGCAAAAAAAAAAAAAGTTGCAGTGAAGCTGCAGCCTTGCTGTAGTTTACACTGAGTTTGAGAATGATTTGAAATGATTATGGATGTGCCTCATAAAGGGATCTGCTTATGAAGTCAATAAGATGAGGCCAGACAAAGCTAACATTAAATTGCTCATATCCTTTTTCCCTTCATGTGTAAACAGCCTGCATTTCCAGAGGCCGCAGTGCTTGGTTATTGTTTATTGCTACATTTATTGGTTTTCACGATTATAGTATGGCATACAACACATTGTGTTGTTTACAGTTCGGAAGGTTCCTGTGGTTCTTCCATATAGTCAAAAATAGCTCATCTGTTCCTAGTTCTCTGTGCTTAAAGCACAACTGTTGCAAACTTAATGTAATTACATCTACAACCACCCATTCTGGTTTTATAAACTCCTCTTGTTCATCTCATTTTTTAACATTTTTATAATTAGACAACGCGTCATCTAAAATTCATTGTGTTATTTATGGTGTAATGCAGACGTGATTCTTGTGCGTATAAAGATATTTGCGCAGGGTATGCTGTCAGTCAGAGCCATCACAGTCATTACCCAGTGCCATTCACCCTGCTGAGTTAAAACCATAATACGATTATTGATTCATAAAATCAGATTTGGTGAAATATTATGTCTTTGTTAAGTGATAATCCTAAGTAGCTTCTGAAAGATTAGATTGAGACAGACAGTGAAAGCTCACCAATGAAACAACCCTCCATTCGACTGCTCTCACAGCAATGGAAATATTCCAGGTGACACTTTTGAAGTCATTGCTCCAGTCGTTAGAGCTGCACAGCATGGGTAACCTCAATATTAGTTTAATGTTTTATCCTCTGGAATACGCATGCTTCTCTTTTTATATCATAGCCCACCTGATGCTAAAAGATTTCCGTCTGCTTCTAAAGACATAGTCACATCTCATTGAAATCTATAGGAAAAAAACACTGTTGTTTTCATTTTAACAACCTTTGTGTGACTGCGGGCCTTCCCCTGTGGTAAAGATTTCCCTCTCACATCCAGCTGGGGTCCTGGTGCACACTGCTGTGCGCCTGTCAGCTCTCTGGCTCCTCTTGGTCCCAGACGACCCATTTACACAGTGTCCCTGCCAGCAGGACCTGGGCCAGCCTATTCTACAAGCCCTGACAGCCACAAAATAGAGTCCTTGACCCAGAACACTACACAATATGACAAAGGGGTAGATGGAGCAGAGGCGAAACCGCTCTTACAGTACAGTGACGTGTGGGTTGAGAATGTAAAGATCCCAGCTCCATAACTAAAACTGCTACAGCAGCCCTCAGCTCAAGTATTACCCAATAGGCCATAAAGGGGAAAATCATGCCCTCAGAATATTTATTTTCACATTACCACCTGCTCTTATTTTTTGTAGCATGTAATTAAATCTGAGCAGCAGTGTCACTTTCATTGCATATGCTTTGCGGAATTTCACATGTTCAAGCATGAGAACCAACACGTGGTGAAAAAGCAACATGTGTTTTGGATTAACATATGGGTTCTTATATCTGCGTTGGCCTCTTCTACCCACACCCTTTTTAAACGTGTCTGTTTGGTACAGCATGAAACACCTGGACAGAAAGAACTTGAGGATAATAGCTGTTGTATTTAATGAGGAATTTTAAATAAAAGTTACCAGAGGGAAACTGATCATCTTACTCTTCCCCACGCACCCCCTTTCCCTCCTCTGTTCTACAGTCAGCTCATCGCCCCAGCTGTGCTACGTCCACACAAAATGTCAGGTGGCTAAAGGGTGTCATGATATCTTTCTGTTTTTTTCCCACCTTCTCTTGCAGCAGAGAGTGATTAGGTCATTGAGCTGTTTTTTTGTTAAGACCGAGATGCCAAGTGAGCTGATAGGGGGAACGTGCTGGGGGCCCAGGGTAAGGCTGCAAATTGATGACATCAGGACTCTGAGAAATAACATCACCACCACATAACATCAGTACCACCATTCAGTCTGGGAGAGGTGGACCACATGCCCTAAAAACACATGCTATTCAGGGTTTCCCCCAGAAAACTTGTTCAGCCTGGTGGTGGGGTGGCCCACCAGCGGTCCACCGGCAGCCAGTGCTTTTTGTGACGGGGCCTGACCCTAACCACCCAAACCCTAAGTAACCCTAACCACTGACTGATGGCAGGGCCCTATAGGTAACAGATTCATGAATGGATTAGTAGAATTTAGAAGGTGCAGTTCCATAAGGCCTTGCACGAGATCAGTGTTGAAAGTTGACTGAAAATGTGAAAATATAACCATCATGTGTAATCATCAGACAGACATAGACATTTATTTAACACATTTAAACACCAGCTATAGCAGAGTCTAACAAAAAGGCATACTCTTGAAATGATGATTCAACAACCACAAAAAAATACGATTAAAATAAACAATATCAAGTGTTTGCACTGAAAACTGAACCAGAGTGAAAACAAACATATGTGAACACGAACCGTTTGAGCTGAAAAATGAAAATACGTTCTGCGTTTCAGTACGGCGGCTGCAGCCTTTTCGCATCCGCTGCGCATCCACTGCAGGGGACAACGCGCTAATAGCCATGCTACAGTAGCTGGTTGTGCTTCCTGGAGCCGTAACGTTAACGAGGTCGACGACGACTCGGCGCATTCCTCTCAGTCAGGGTGAACCGGGAACACGTGTCAATCAAAAGATGTCGCTGTTGCTCATTCAACTGCACCACTGTGAGTGGTACGGAGAAAAATAAATAAATAAAAAAAATAAAATAAACGATGCTTAGCCTGGTGGGGGGGCAACTTATAATACAGTGGAGGAAATCCTGCTATTGCCCCTAACAGTGCCCTCCACCTTCTAACCCCACCAAATGGAGCCCCAGCCCTTCACCAACTGCCCTCATCATAACCATGTTATGAAATAATACATGCCTTTCCACAAAGGTTTAGTGAAGGGAGAATGACTCACTTAGCCTACTCCTCTGTAAACAAAGGAGTTCGTGGAAGCCCTGAGAGCTTTTCAGAATCCAGAGGGCCAAAGAGTTTGGGTCTCCTTAGTGTTTTGCATATATTATGTCACGTTGGTATCCAGGCTACACTACACTACACCTCTGCTGACTTCTTCCTCCTCCTCTCTTCAATCTGGGGTCTGATTAATTTGGTCTCTGGCATGAAGTCTATTGTTGCCATTCCACTGAGAGCCAGAGAATCTGGGAAGCATTCTGATTCTGGAGGGACCTGCTGACAGCTGCTGTACTAGTTGGGCAGAGTCCAGACCCCTATCTTGTGGTCTGTGAAAGCTCCTCCAAAGCCTTAATTGCACTTCAGATGTTCAGTGTTGTTATTGCTTCGCTCTCACCCAACATAAACTTGCCCAGGACCATCCTAAAAGCCCATTTACAGAATCAACCCCCCTCCTGCTAAAGCTCTCAATGCCTGCTGTCTGCTTCACCAATTAAAACAGTAAGGGCATGTGACATAGCTCGATATTTGAACATGTGTGTGTGTGTGGTTGTACGTGAATGCCTGCAGGTCTAAAAGAGCCATGCGTCTGGATGTTTACCCAATTACTGCTGGAAGTCCAAGTGGTCCCATGCTGAAAGACGTAAGAGGTGAGTAGCCACAGAAATCATACTTTGTCTCCCAGGGAAACATTTGCTGCAGGACTCATTTGTTACAATGCCAAGTATTATAAACAGACACAAACACACACAAGTGTTTTGCAACACATTAAAAAAAAAAAACACCTCAAAGCATGGACTGAGCGTTGTGCTACAAAATAATCTCTGTACAGTATTAAAAGGCAGGCAGCCAAACTGTTCAACTTCTTGTGCTGTGCAGAAAACAAAGACTCTGAAGTAATTACAATAGAAAGGTTTTTCCATTTCACAAATCAGAGACAAAATTGCACCAATGAAACGGCAGGGATCATACAAGCTTTACCAAGCCAGACGTCTGGCAAAAAATAGATTTGAGTTGCCTTTTCACAAAAACTGTGAACATGACATTATAAATGGCATAGCAAAACATGTGGCACAGTATAATTACAGTGCACATGGTGTATCAATTTTTCTTTTTTAGCTATGCTAGCAGCAGTACCTTCTGTTGTTCCGTGTTTGTGATTAAAATGCAAATTCTTGTTTCATTTGTGTGTTGCTTTTGTTTTCCACTTTGATGCATTTAGTTTTCCTCTCATAGCGTCCATCATTTATTCTTCATCGTGTCATACAGCACCACAACACAAATGGCTTCTAACGGCTAAATGGTTTATGCATTTTAAAATACAGTGCTCGCTTCCTTTTCAACTGGCTGCGCACGGATATTACCTTGTAATGAAGACAAATTCACTGGTTTGAGAAAGTCTTTCAGGGTGGGGGCTGAGGGAGAGACAGAGTAAAATGAGATTTTGAAAGCTCCACAATTAAAGTGCATCTCTTTGAAATCCCAGGCCAGGCTTGGCTACTTCATTCAAGCTTTCCGCTCCATATCGGCCTATGATCTAATCTGGAGGGGAAGTGAAGTTTACTCTGCTGATAGCTGCTCTCAACGATGCTGCCTGCGCACAACTCAGGAAGGGTGACTCTGATGACCTCAATGACCATCCAATGAGAACACACACAGACATGCTGCTCCATTGAGAAACATCGAAAAAGGTCAGTTCACTGAAGATTATGGAGGTGGAGAAGTAGCTTTTGAAAACATTCTCATTGCCACATGTTGGCACTGGCTTCACAGATTCTAATGGCCCTTCATTGAGAAACTGAAAATAGTTATTCTAGGTTAGAAATGAGGGGTGCCTGTAACAACTATACAGCTACTGTGACAACACATTAGAGAGTATACGGTTCACTTAAAGTTGTAGTCACTGCACATAAAAACATAGCCAAGGGGCAATTTCTCCCTACTTCTTTCTACTTACCTGTGACCCCTTTGCTGTAAAAATGTTTTATGGAGAGTTCTGGGAAAAGGGGACTAATTGTGAATGAAAGGTTGTATTTAAAGAGGCCTGTGACCTACAGCTGCCCGCATGGATGTTTTAAGTTCTACCCGGGGGAAGAGTTTCCAAATAACAGAGGAGCATAGGAAGAAAACCAGCTCCTGTGCAAAGGTTAGCGGTTCTTCTCAGTGATTACATAGGCTATTTTGAGCACATCAAATGTATGTACTACATTACAACCATTGATCTCAAATGCTAACTTTTTAGTGACCCCTAAGAGCATATCTGATTCGTTCCATTGTACTGGAAAAATGTACTGAAAACTGAAAAACTACTGCAAAGTGCAGGGTGGCCCATGGATATTCTGTAAATCAGGAGGTTTTGTAAACAGGATGACTCTAAGATTTGGGGATCTAGCTTCCCGGCGCGGTGCAAGGTGGTGCAGGGTGGCGAACCCCGCGCAGTGCGAGTTTCATGCAGCGCAACACTGCGCCGAAAATGCTCTGAAAGCTCGCCAGCTTCAACCTGGTCTATTTTCAGTGTAGCCAGTCGAGTGGTAGTTTGGCTGACCGCCGCACAGTGTGCATACGTCAGCATCAGATAGTGAGTATATATTTGGCCAATGTGAGCTTGGACCTCCCGGACCAAAACACCAGTTTCCTCCTGGGAGAAGTTTTGGCATCTGACGCTGCTGCTCTCTCCCTTCGTTCATGGCCAAATGACGAAATTTGCAGTACGCCTCGCCGCAGCGCATTTACGGACAAGGAGAGGAGCTCATTTGATTGGTGAAGATCTGAGTCAGCTGTGTTAATCCCACTCCACGCTTTCTCTCCTCCCTCTTTTCCGCTTGCGTCGGTTGGAGGGACGGAGGTGGGGTAGAGGAGTACCTTCGTCAGGGTGTGCGGCGTGCCAAACTCGCAAAATGCGCTTGGACTGACTACTGACTACTGTGAAAGAGCTTGTCGACCTGTTTTCGGTCAATTAGGATCGTACAAGCAGACATCAGGTTTTCTTTCTTTGTTTATTTGTTTGTTTAATCTTTTTGTATTTTCAGAACCTGCCAATATATTTTACAAAGCCTTTGTTTTAAGTGTGCACCTGCAAATCCAGGTTTGCCAGCTCAATGGCAGTGCATGTTGATTTTACACAACTGTCCAGTCATGTGCCACCTGTTAGTGTTTATCACCACATAACGGCTTTTGCGGCGGGAAACATCCACACATGCCTGCAATGATGTGGTTCTAAACTGTATGACGACATGGAGGCCAGTCGAGAACAACTCGGGACAGAAACACTGGTTATCTTTATGCATTTCAAAGCTGTCCTTCAATTGCTTTGGTTCCAGTCTTGTGTGTGCACTGTCAAGGGTCACTGATTCAGATTAAAAGAAGACAAGTCTTGAGACAAATGGCTTTATGGAAAATGTGATTTTACAATCTGAATATAAATCTTAATAATGAACCTGAACAGGTTTTAAAGACATATCAGACCAGAATACATACATCATTGTATTATCAATGTTTTTTATGTCATAACCTCACATTAATCTGAGTTTTGCTCCTTCTCAGTTATCAGTTGTGAAAATGTTTTGGCTACACACTATCATTAAGAACAAGACTGCATTTGCGGGCAATGTTTTCTTCATTTGTCAGATTGTGAGTTTGAGAACAGGTCCAATCTTATCTTTAAGATAATACTCACCATGTGTGTTTGCCATGGCGTGCTCTTAAATTTTTTTCAGCAATAGGCTATATCCATTTGTTCATACTTTGAGACATGTGTATTGCAGGGTATAGTGCCAGTGTACACTGTTTTGTTGGGAAAGGAGCAGATTTGAATCATTTGCTGAGTGGTTATTACTAACATCTTAGCCACCAGCTGCCCTGCACTGTTAGAATGTCACACAGTAGATACAGTATATCTGTGCATGTCTGTCTCATTTATCTTGTCACTTCAACATCCATGCAGAGTTAATCATTCACTCCCCACTTATCAAAGAAGCTTTCACTTTAGCTTGAGCGAATTGCATATTTAAATGTTTGTACACTGGTGTGCTAAGTAGATGTTTTAACCATTGTTTTAACTACAGGACTGTATTGACCAGAACAGCAAATTAGTTGTAGTGTATAATATGTGCTACTGATGTTGGGGAATATTAATGATTATTTGTGTAAAAAATATGTAATTGAAATGTGTTAAGTCAGTGATACAGTACATTTGAGTTTTCTGTACCATGTGTACGGTGACTGAAAATCCTGCTAGGTAAAAACAACTAACTGGACTGGAGCTAGCACTTAGCATGCTAACTTCACTGGAAGAAAAGAAGCGATAGAAATAGAAGCAAAATAACATCAACATGTTCCTTCTCACTGACGGAGACACCTGCAAATGAAATGACGTTTAATGCTGCTGTGTTTCAGCTCCTTCAAATTCAAATTTGAAATCAAAGTTATTTATGGATAGCCCCTTGAGATGAGCAGCCATCTCGTTTCAAGGGGGTCCAACATAAAACACAAAGCACAAACAAATACAGTCATGACAGCAGACATACAAAGAAGCTCTCAAATACCCATCCCGACACTATAGCACAGTAAAACCATACCGTACAACACAGTACAACTAGCCATATTTACAGTGTTGCCATCTTTTCTTATGTCATCACTCGGGATGGGAAGAGATTAACAATCCATGCCTTCCTTAAGGTGTTGTTAACTAGGAAGCGATGAAAAGCAAGCAATTCCCAATGTTTGCAAGACTTACAGCCAGGGATGCAGCAGTAGGACATCTTTCACAGTTTGTTTTCCCACCCTGAGTGATGACGTAAAGAAGGATGGCAACGCTGTGAATATGGCTAGTACTGCATAGAACTGGCCAAGATGATCCCAGAGAGTCTGAAACTGTTGATAGTCAAATTAAATCTTTATGTTGAGCATTAAAACTGGAAGAAGTAGGATGACAGACAGAACTAAAGAACTAATGGTGTTACCAGTCATACCACAAAATATGTGGTTTCTCATTTTCTTAGAGATGAGATTTATGCTTTCCAAACAATATTTTTAACTTTTACAAGAAAAGAGGCTGTAAGGATGAAAACCAGTAAAACCACATGTCATATAAACTTCCAGTACATGCCGCACTGCCATTAAGTGGGTCCATCTGGCCTAAACGTTAGCTTAAGTCCAAGCACAGCTAAAGCAGTGTTAACAGAGGTGTTAGGAAATCACCAAACAGCCAAATTCACTTGCAGATTCTCTTAAAAGTAGATTTAATTAGCATTTTTCTGTACTTTTGACAGTCACAATAGGATTCACTGGCCTGCATTGCTTTAATATACAGATTCTTATGTTTAATCAGCTCATCATTGAAAAGAACGGCTCATATGACTTTATGAGCAGGCTAATGTGCCATAGCTGGAAAAGCACAGGTGTAAGTAATAACGTTAATTAACAGCTGCATTTCATTCGTGTTGGGCACTTCCAGGTTCCAGCTGATGTCCATTGACACTCACGAGTCTGAGTCACGAGGAAGCTTAACAGGAATAAAGACATAATTAACAACATTATTAGTTGCACCTGTGCATTTACTGCTGCGCCAAATCCAAACAAATGGTGCGAGTAGGACTGTATCTCAATTAGTGCCCTGATAATAAGGTGGAGAAATACTACATGTTTTTAAGCTAATATCAATTTCAATACTTGAGAGTCTGAAAGACCTGACATTTTAAAGTTATTTTTTTACATAATGCAACATTTCATTTCTTTACTAACTAGACTGTGCACCAAGCAGGGTGTTTTAGCTTACACCTGTCAGTCCTCTCTGGTAGACAAACTATGAAGTTATCCAAACTAATACCAACAACACGATTACAATTTCTTGATACTTATAAGTACACACAAATACAGTCACCATTAAATTTCCAGTACGCTAATATCAGAGGATTTATCGATGCAGCTCCACTGGACACCTATTAGAAAAAAGTTAACAGAGAAGTTGTGTATTCTCTCTGTGGCTGTGTGTTTGGAGGAGTTTGTATGAATGGGGCACGAGGCAGACTGGGAAGCTCTCACTTTAATCCTTCACATAACAAAGACACCTACAAAGACTTCCATACAGCTGTAGCATTGTTCTGCTGAGGAGACTATAGCTCATAAAATCATTACCATTATCCCAACACAATACCTTTTACAGCACCTACTTAAGACCTCAAATCACCACAGTATATGGCTTTGCAGTGTGCCACTTTGCATTTTGTCACTCTGTGATCCTGTGAACTTCTAAGTACATGGCCATGCCCACATCATCTTACTTGTTGCCCCAGGGCAGGCACTTCCTATATGGGTCACACCTCACTGTCATGGTCACCAATCTGAAACTGTCCACTCCTCTGAAACCTGATTAACCTATAGAATAAAGCTATAGAAAGTAGACAAGAATTGCACAACAGTGTCTAAAAATCTCCTCGTGTATCTATTTACTGCATGAAGTCACACATTTGGAGCGCTTTATTGGGGTTTCTAGGTGTTAGTCATAGATCATATCATAGAATAGAATAGAATTACTTTATTAATCCCAAAGGGAAATTCATTTGTCTGTCAGCTCAGGGTATAAAAGATCTTCTGTATCTCTCTGTCCTGCTACGAAGCGAGGGGAGCCGTGCACCACTGCTGCTTCTTTGATCCATCAAGGTGTTATGAAGTGGATGATCCGTGTTGTTCAGGATGGCCTCCATCATCCTCATTGTGTATCTCTCCACCACTTCCCCCAGAGAGTCCATCTTTGCTCCGATCACAGAGCCAGCCTTCTTAACAAGCTTATCCAACCTCATTGCCTGCTTTTTTCCCAAACTTCGTCCCAAACAGACTACAGCATAAAATAAAACACTTGCCACCACAGACTGATAGAACATCTGCAGCATTTTTACTACAGATGTTTAGTGATCTGAGCTTCCTTTGGAAATAGAGGCAGCTCTGCCCCTTTTTGTAGAGTGCATCAGTGTTAAGGGATCAGTCCA
>OMNW01019125.1:9527-23916 GCA_900303245.1 Selene dorsalis | reverse complement strand
GTTTTCCAGATGTTTATTTATGTTGATTCCTAAGATAAAATAAGCATTTACACAAAATAGATGGATGGATGAAAACTAACTGCTATGTGTTTTTCTCTGCTATGCAGCTTGGCACTTTCAGGTCTCCAGAAGGGGAGTATTTTGTGGAGCCCCTACATAGCTATCAAGGAGAACACTATGAAGAGGAACACACAAAACCTCATATTGTTTACAGGAAGAGTGTGCCCAAGAAACAGTCATCTGGGGAGGACTCAGCTTGTGACACTTCAGGTATGGTGTGTTATATGTCAGTATGCATGCATGCATGTGATTTACACAGACAAGGCACTTACAAATAAATTGATGTGCACACATAGAACATATACATACATTGATGCAACTTTGCCTCTACACCTAAACTTGCGCACACAGACACACACACACACACACAAACACACACATACACAAGTGCTGTATATGCCACCAAAGTTCAGACCTCATCACGGAGGTGCTCTAGCCAGCTGACATCGGGCTACGTGTCACACCCAGTGCCCACTTTCTACTTAACTTCTCAGCAGACCTCCCATATTTGTAAAACAGTGTGTAAATGGTTGGTTATTGTGAATGTGAGTGGGAGTGTTTTCATGGGATACACATGGATTGAGAGATTGCTCTCAGTGTGTCTGTATGTGCATACATAAAGTGACCTTTAAATTGGTTCCCACAGACGTAAGCAGGCGTAATCATTGCATCACCCCAAAGTATCCGCTATCAGTTACAACAGGAACAGATTATGTAATAGTAACTGGGCTTATTGAGCTATTACTGTAATTGTACCATAGCACTGTGCATTCATTTGCAGTTTATCTGGTTTAAACAAGCAAAACCATTAAGTGTGAGGTAGATTTTGAAAGACTGAGATTAAAAAGAAGAAGAATATGCTTCTGCAGAGCTGGATTCTTTTTTGTAAAGTTAAAGAAATTGAGGCTGAAAACAATGAGGAAATCTTGAAAGGAAATGTTATAGTTGTAAAATAATATATTTCAGTTCACTCACGCTGTTGATCTGCACTGTTTATTGTGAAATGGCACCGTGTAATTTGGACATTTTTCCCATGAGTAGGCTACAAATAGAAACGCAATGGCTAAAATGAAAGACTGGTGTGAAACTATCTGGTCTCACAAGTCATGTCATAGCCTGCACAGCCCAGCACCTTCAGCTGTAGCACAGTAGTGAGGAAGCTGTCCAACTCTCACACACACAGGAAAAATCATTTGGAAGTTCACCCTTGTATCATCCCATCTCAGCTTACTGGCGGAACTTCCTGTTGACTCTTGTACTTCCTCTGCCTCTTTGATAAGAAAGTTGGGTAGACCCACTGCCGTGAACATGCTGTGTAAATAGTATAATAGCAAGGTGATGCCAACTCAAAACTGTCAAATAATCAAAACTAAAAAAAAAAAACACTGAAGCCTTGCTGGTGGTCCAGAAAGTGTGATTTGCATGTGCTGAGGAAACAAAACAAAGTTACACATTCAGCAGTTTTGTTGCCATGTCACGATTAAAATCAGACTTAATTCCCCTCAGTGTTGAAAAGTTTTTCTGCTCAGTTCTTGGGCTGCCTTCTTTTGGTATGTGTGCTCCATTTTTTTATGGCTGGGTGCCAGGTTTACCTAGCCTGAACTCTTTGCCCTCTTCTCTCCCCTCTTCTGAAAGAGGAGGGAGAGAGAAAAAAGGCACTCCAGGCCATGTTCATTTGTCAACCCACTCTTTGAGTAACAATAAACAAAAGAGAGAAGGAGGCAACAGCATATTAACAATACCCACTTTCAGAAAGCAGACTCACCTCATGCATCTCCACATTTAAAGCCACGACTTTAGCCTAACTATAAACACGTTCATCGTGGCAAACAATTATTTATAACTTGTCTGTTTTTCCGTGTGAATGAATTTCCCTTCAGCTCCGCATCTTTGTATATTTACACATGCTCCGTTCTCTCTGGCTTCTCTTTCTAGGACACAAACACAGACATAAGAGGCACAAGCTGAAGAGAAGGCCAGCAGCTGGGGTGACCACCGTGTCCAATGCAGCCCCTGTGGTCAGCGCTGGTATATTCAGTGATGTGGAGTCATTGAGTTCTGGCCTGGCCAACAATATTTTACTCAGATCAGAGAGTGACAGTGCTAGTGCTAGACCATCAAATGATAGCAGTGGTGACTCAGGACCTCACAGGAGATCAAAACGCTTCCTCTCCTACCCACGCTTTGTTGAAGTCATGCTGGTGGCCGACAGCAAAATGGTGGAGCATCATGGCAGCAACCTACAGCACTACATACTCACATTAATGTCCATAGTAAGTTCTGCTCTGTTCAATGGCTTCATGGCTGCTAGTAGATTGTTTGGTTGGCAGAAGTGACTGACTGGGAGATAGGGCTGTGTCTGTCTTTATTCCTGTTCACATATGAATGGAGAGTAGCTACGCATATGCACGTTGGTGAGCTAAATGTATGTACCTGTTCTGCTTTGCTGTTTGTGCTGCAAGTCAGTTAGGCAGCACTTGGAGGTGGGCCATGGGAGGGAAAAGGGCACCCCAGGGCAGGGGTAAACATCACTTTCAAACAGCCAGGGGGAAGAGGGGGCAGCTTGAGGGAGAGCCTGTCTGACAGCTGTGATGAATGTTAAAAAATAAGCTCAGGTATGTCACATAGGCAGCATACTCTCGGCCACTTCAAATACCAACTTCCGCAGGCGTCTGGGGCCGACAGTCCTCAGGGGGAGACTGAGATGACCTATATTTTGTTCTTGGCGAAAGCTGCCTTCTCCACAGGGGCTTAGGCCATTATCAACTTGATCCTCCAATCAACCAAATTCCCCTGTACTTGCTTGAAACCGCAGGAAAGTCCTTGATAAAGATGGTCAGATTTCAGCTGCATTACGCTAAAGAAAGTGTTGTAACATATAGTGGCTAGTCTTCAAATTGAACGTTTACTTTATTGGGTTCTGAGGTTTGAGCCTGTGTTTTGTTTCCTCTATTCAGGTGTCTTCCATCTACAAGGATCCCAGCATTGGCAACCTGATTAACATTGTCATTGTAAAGTTAGTCATAATAAACAACGAGCTGGTAAGAATAATACATTTTTTATCATCTCTACGCATACCAACAAGTAAATGATGTACATACTTGTCAAATCAATGATCGCTGTCGGGTTTCTTTTTGTCAGGACGGTCCAGTCATTTCATTTAATGCACAGACCACTTTAAAGAACTTCTGCATTTGGCAGCAGAGTCAGAACATCCTGGATGATAACCACCATTCCCATCACGACACTGCAATCCTCATCACCAGGTGCAAAAAGACATCAAGGCTTCTCCTGATTTCAGCTCTGCAATAAATATAGAATGTCTTTGAGAATAAATGGCATCAAAGACTTCAAATGGGGTCCAGATGCCAGATGAATGGAGAACTACTTTTTTGAAAATGACCTAAATAAGGAAAATAGCCTGAGGGTCGTCTTTTGTTTACTGCCTTTGACCATGACCCAATATCTGTGTCCCCTCCACAGGCAGGACATCTGCAGAGCAAGAGATAAGTGTGACACTTTGGGTAAGTAGGGTTTATAAAGAAATGGATTGATAGACTGATGTGTTGATGATAATGAACATTGTGATGGAGAGTGGTCATGCTGATAAGGAAAACTGAAATGGGTCTGGTGTTATTTAGGACTTGCAGAGTTGGGGACGGTGTGTGATCCATATAGGAGCTGCAGCATCAGTGAGGACAATGGACTCAGCACTGCCTTCACTATTGCCCATGAACTTGGCCATGTGTAAGTACATCATATTTCCACTGGTACTGAATGTTTCAGTGAAAGCTTTGGCCTGAGCGTGACATTGGTACAGCTTCAAAAGTCTTTCTGAGAATCCAAAAACACCTCACCAGCAGATGGAGATCAAGGTATCTGGCGCCTTTAGACCACACACCACTTGTACATTCCTTCCTCTCTCAGTAATTTCTGATGCCCTTGTTTGCATCTGATCACATCTCTCATTATTTTGCCTGTCTTTCATTTTGAGGGAAAGGAGTCTGTAATTCAATTCTCTTAATTTAAGCTAAACAAACACAGTTTGTTGACCACTGGCCGTCAGCAAACTCACACATTGTCCAAAGTCCTGAGCCAACAAGACTTTGGTGGGGGGGTTGGGGAATTTGGGGGGGTACTGGTGACTGTTACAGACCTTAACAGCCCTAATCATCTGTAACTACCCCCATCTCTAACTCTGTAACGACTAAATTGTTGAATTCCATGTTTATCCACAGCAGCCCCAGAGCTCAGTGTTTTATGGTACCTGTCAGGGGCACTGAGTAGTTGTGGCTTTTTGAGGCTGTACCTGTCAACCACTAATCTGGACTGTATCCGCAAGATCATTTTTGGTTACATTTTTCACAGTCAAACAGTGGTTTTATCAACCAGTATGTTTTTCGCTTGTACACAACAACCAACAGAGTTATTATGAGGAAAAAATAAAGAAAATCAAGTTTCAACCCCTTTTTTTTCTGTTTTGTCTGCTAGGTTCAACATGCCTCATGACGACAGTAACAAGTGTAAGGAGGATGGCGTCAAGATTCAGCAACATGTGATGGCTCCCACACTTAACTACAACACAAACCCTTGGATGTGGTCCAAGTGTAGCAGGAAGTACATCACAGAGTTCCTCGAGTATGTCACACTCTTTTCTTAAGCATTGTTCCAAAAACTGCATGGACATTAGATCACGTAGATGTTTTTCTACTGATATGGAGACATCTCTGAACAGCTCCAACAGCCCAAAATGAAACATGATAGGCCAACTTGTGAGATCAAGTAAACATGACCTCGAAAGCTGCAGGCAAATATCCGTTAACGCTGCTGTATTATTATAGAGCTATCACTAGCCATCACTATAAAGCTAGCAAGTATGTTTCCATAAACACACAAACACATGCATACAGTATGTCGTTTTTCCCCCCACTTTTCAAGACCACAGCCGAAGTTTTAGGCCATACATTCGAACAAACTGCTATCATTTCTCAGGGCTGTTGCAGCTTCTAGTCTCTTCTCTCTTTTCAACCCATTGAGAAAAACTAGGGACAAAACCAAAGCCCCTCTCCATACCCTCCAACTATCATCTCTTTATCACCCAACTCCTGACATCAGCAGCACCACTTACTACATATAGCTGACTGCATATACACAGAAACCTGTCAAGACACATTATAAGCAGTCTGTACAGTAGAGGTTCTAGATATGCACAGAAAGTTGACCTCTCTGGCTGTACTGAGTGTGTTTTCTGTCTGTGTCTCTTGTTTTTCTCTTTTTTCTTTAAGTCATTTTATTTTTATTTCTTAATAGCACAGGATATGGTGAATGCTTGCTCGACGAACCTGTTTCTAGGCCATACAGTCTCTCGCAGCAGCTGCCTGGACGGATATACAATGTCAATAAACAGTGTGAATTGATATTTGGGCCAGGAACACAGGTGTGCCCTTATATGGTAAGTGGAGTCGCTGTGCAAAGCTAAACTGCCATGTTACATGTGTGGGTGTGAGGGAAGCTCTTTGTGTTATGATCATGTCAAGGGACTCTCAGCTGAGTCTGAAGCCTTTTAAAGTCACTTGCTGTATTAGCAACATACTGATATCAAATGTAAAATGAATATGCAAGACATGATATCTCAGCAGATATAAATTCTTTATATAATTCCTTAAAGTATGAATAAGAGAAAATATTGATTCAGGCTGAAACCATAGAATAACACCATCCAGCCACTCTACATTTATCTTGAATTGTAGGGGAACAGTGCAGAAGTGGGACTGACCCAGAAACACCTGGCACATGAGATGGCTGATACAGCAAATTTAATGCACTGAATCTAATGTTTGATAATGTGTGATAAATTGGAATCTCTACCAACTTCAGGTCACGTCTACAGTGAGGTTATTTAACATGACATGTGACCTGTTCTTCTTTCTCGAATCTCAGCATTGACTGTTTGTTTTTCTGTGTGTGTGTGCGTGCATGCGGATGTGTTTGTGTGTTTATTAGACACAGTGTCGGAGGCTGTGGTGCACCAGTCCAGAGGGTGCCCAGCAGGGTTGCAGGACTCAGCACATGCCATGGGCAGATGGCACTGACTGCTCCCCAGGAAAAGTAAGTGTAATGTGGAAATAAAGACAGATGCCTCGATAGATACTCATGAGCACTGTGAAGTAAAAAATATTAAAGAAAGTAAAAACCTTTCAGAAGCAAGAAGTAACTACATTGGATTTTATTAGAGCAGAAGTCTGGGATGAATGTGGAAAGCTTGTCAAGTGTTTCAATACTTAATGGGGATGCCACATTTTTATCCGTTACATTATGGGTTGATAGTCATATGGTTATATGTTCTGATCTGACAATCCTCACTGCGCTTCCTTATGTTGATGTTTTAATGTTTCCAGTGACTCATGACTATAAAATTGTTCACAGGTGTTTTAACTTAGAGTGCAAGATGACAAAAGAAAAGACGTTTCTTAACATTTGCCAGAAATCAGAGAGCTATTGACACATGTATAAACTTTAGTTATTGCATGTGGCTGGTGGTGTATGGTGCAAGTAGGTGGTGTGAAGTTGTGAATGGTAGTTACTTTTTAGGCAACTGTCTTAGTGTAGCTTTTAATTAGGACTTTCTCACTAACCCCATCACTTCCTGCCACAAAGACTGAGCAGACATGAAAGCGTCAAAGTCCAAGGACACATACACATGTTGGAAACTTTTTCTTGTTTACCCCAGCCTCTCATCCCTTGTTTTACCAGAGTGAACAACACTGAAATCATTTAAGCTGGAATCTGTTTGTTGAACAGCATAAGAATATCCTCCTGTTATGAGCTGAGATACATTTATTGACTTTGTGTGTGACGTTTTCTTGTCTCCTGTCCAGCCAGACCCAGGCATGAAACGTCTGTTTCGGTTACTCTTTTTTCCATTTGCTTCAGAGTATAATTTCTCCCAGATTAGCATCAAAGCACGGGAAAGCAGATAGATGTGTTGCCAGTTTTATGGATAAGATTTCATCTGCTCGCTCTGTCTGTTCCTGGGCCTTTTTTCTTCTTCTTTTTCTCTGTGCTACTCTTCAATTTTTCTCTCTTTCACTTGCCTTCATTCATTTGTCTTCCCTCTTTTCCCGCCCTCTCACATTGCAGCACTGCAAACATGGCCAGTGTATAGCCAAAGAGCATGATGCCACACCTGTGGAGGGGGCATGGGGTGTTTGGAGCCCTTTCGGTACCTGCTCGCGGACATGCGGCGGGGGCATCAAGATTGCCGTGCGAGAGTGCAACCGACCCGTGTGAGTAGTCCCTCTCTTTGTAGTCATGCATGCCCACTGGACCTTGTCTCCATCTCCGCTGCCAAAGTCAATGTTCCATAGATCAATTTTCCTTAAGGGGATTCTTTCCATAGCTAGTGTTCATCAAGACAGGCTCTCAGATGGCTCAGATGGGTGTTTCCTGGGAAATACAGAGATCACTGAGTCCTCTTGAATGTTGCCTTTTATCCTGGTTTAATGGACAGATAGAAAAGAATGGGATGTGATGAAAATGAATCTTTATAAGTAGGCAGTAGTGGGAAAAATGCTTTCTAAAGCATCCACTTAAAATGGTTACTAAATTAGACCTATGATTGTCTACTCCCTTCTTTGAATTCACTCCCAGGCCCAGGAATGGAGGAATGTATTGTGTTGGTCGCCGGATGAAGTTTCGTTCCTGTAACTCTGAGCCCTGCTCTAAGCAGAAGAAGGACTTCAGGGAGGAGCAGTGTGCTGCTTTTGATGGCAGGCACTTCAACATCAACGGTCTACCTCCTAATGTTCGCTGGGTGCCCAAGTACAGCGGAAGTGAGGATAATTAAAATATATAATATAAGTTTTGTATTGATTTTTATTGGTATTGAGATTTTGTATCTGTTTCCCTCTTTGTCAGTCTTGATGAAAGACAGGTGTAAGCTGTTCTGCAGGGTGGCAGGCAGCACGGCCTACTATCAGCTCAGGGACAGGGTCATTGATGGCACGCCGTGTGGACCTGATACCAACGACATCTGTGTCCAGGGCCTGTGCAGGGTGAGCCTCCTCATGTTTATTCACTTCAAAAACATTTGGCTTCATGGTTTTAAAATTATATGTGCAGCAAAAATTTCACATCATCTTTTCTGCATCAATACAGCAAATATTTTCTAAAAGCTATGCAGTTCATTGCCAAACCAGACTGTGTTTATATTCCTCACCCCTGTGACAGATTTGGTTTGAAAGCTTGATTACTAACACACCAAACACATCAATATGCTTCGTGAAAGAAGCAGTGGGCTGCTCTGTGTACAATTTGAACCACACACAGTGTTTTGGTTAGATTGTGGTTTAGTATGTTTCCTTTCCAGCCTTGGCAAGTTTTGATCTGTGCTGCTGCACTGAAGCTAAGCTCTTCATCTTTGCTAGAAATCAAAATGTCTCTCGCTACAACCAATTACAAGCAGCACAACCCATGCCATTTCTAGTGTGGTTTTTCGGGGGGAAATTTATTTCAGATGGGTGTCAGTAATGTGGCTGTAACGCAGTAAGTTCTTATGTAACTATTTGAAGGGTCACTGGGTTTAATTATTCCCCTTGTGATCAGTATATCATCAAGAAATAAAGTCATGGACAACTGGATTTTTGTCACAGGTTAATATTGCAGTGTAGAACTTTTGCCTGGAATTAAAATGTGTTTGCTGAAGAAACTCCTTATGTTTTGTTTTGAGAAATCAGCCAGAGTTGCCTGTTTTTGTAGCCTATCACTGCACTGCACTTTGATTTCATTTTCCTTTTATCCGTGTCCTTTTTCTCGCCTTTATCCTCCATCCCATCCTTCTCCCTGTCATTTTATATTTTATCCTCCCCTCCTTTCTTACATCTTTACTGAGCAGCAAGCGGGCTGTGACCATGTATTGAACTCTAAAGCCAGGAGGGACAAATGTGGCGTGTGTGGAGGTGACAACTCCTCCTGCAAAACTGTTGCAGGCACCTTCAACATTGTCCGCTATGGTGAGCCACAGTCTATTTTAAACTTTCAGCAAATGTTTTATAGCTTCACACTTTAACTTGTGCCTAGACATCAGAAGAAATAGCACTGACAGTATGTTAATGTTTTAAACACCACACTCATGCCATTTGCAGGCTATAATGAAGTAGTGCGAATACCCAGTGGTGCTACAAATATAGATGTGCGTCAACACAGCTACTCAGGGAAACCAGAGGATGACAACTACCTCGGTAAGATGTCCAACATTTTGCTGTATTTTCTTCACAAAGCCTCTTCTTTGACCTGTGTATGCCTATGTAAATGACAGTTTTCAGACTGTAGCGTTAAATCATGTACTGCAGACGTGTTGGCATGTAGTGTGCCAGAACTAAGCCTGTGGGTACCATTCCAGTAAGGTCAGGTAGTTTACAGGCTTTTGTGTTTCATGTAAGTTTTTTTTTTTTTCATTGGCTCTGCGAGTGTGTGTCTGTCTGTATCATACAATATGCCTGTCTGTCAATCTGGATATGGCTGCTTTGTCAGCTAATAGTGTGCATGTCTTGTTGCCATGAGCATGTTAATACTTGAGCTCAGATAGCCCTCTGGGTACCATTCCATTAAGGTCAGCAAGTGTGCGTCTGCATATCTTGTTGTTGTTTCTTCCACTCTCTGATTTTGTTTGTGTTCCTGGCTATATGTCACCCTGCCAACTTCTGAACATAGTTTTCTCAGTTATCACCCTCTGTTGTGTGTGTCTGTGTGTGTGTGTGTACTTGTATGTATTTGTGTATGGGTACAGTCATTAGAGGCCCAAAGTGGGGACGGTTTTGCCGGAATGAGGGCCGCTCTCCACGGTCATATTAGTGCAATGTGTGAAATGGCGAGGAAAGTAAAGGCAGGAAATTAGCTCCATAATCGCATTAGGGTGAATGAGTGCAGCAGACTGGCTGTTGAACAGAACAGGATGCCCCTGGATGGGACTTCTCCAGGAACAGAGGATTATTTTAGCCCAATAAGGCTTTACTGCAACCCTCAGCACGTGGCCTTACTGTAAATGAAAATCTGAGCCACAGTGTTGCCAAGCTGCCCTGTCACATGTGCAAACAAGCTATTGTTTTGTTATGTGAGCTAGTTCGTGTCACATGAAGAGCCATTTTCAGAAAACCTCTCATTTTTTCAGCAGTTGGAAGTTTTTTTTTTTTTTACTAATATAAACAAAGGTAGTTTGATCTGATAGCAAACACCTCTCATTCTTGTCCTCTATTCCAGTGGGACCAAGCACACAAAGTGAAAGCTGTTTTCTGTCTCCCTGCAGCCATATCAAATAGCCGTGGAGAGTTCCTGCTTAATGGAGAGTTTGTGGTCAGCATGTTCAAAAGGGAAATCAAAGTAGGAAATGCCGTCATCGAGTACAGTGGCTCTGACCATGTCATTGAGAGGATCAACTGTACTGACCGTATCGAAGAGGAGATCATTGTCCAGGTAAGGCATCATGGTGGCAAAGCTTGACTATTTTAGAGGCATTATTACAAATATCAATAGCATGTGACATAAGGCATAACTTGGAGGATGTTTTGGATACAGGAACTTAAATGTTTCTGCAGGCTTGGCCCTCAAAAGTCTTTACTTTTACTTTAGAAGAAATGGAAAATCGCTGATGTAAAAAAACAAAAAAAACAACATGCTCTTACTGTCTTATAGCACGTCACATTTCTTACATTCTCCCCAGGTGCTCTCTGTGGGGAACCTTTACAACCCAGATGTCAGGTACTCCTTCAATATCCCTATAGAGGACAAACCTCAGCAGTTCTTCTGGGATGCCTATGGGCCCTGGCAGGAGTGCAGCCGTCTGTGCCAAGGTGAGGGGGAGGCACACGGGGTTGGCAGGGTGAGGCGATGGGAGTAGTAGATGATAAATGGAGTGGTGAGGGCAGAGATGAGAGGGAACAGAGAGAGGAGACATGAGAACTCCAGAGCCAGAGGCATAAGGGAGAGCAGATTGTCTGGCTAAACTTGACAAGCCCATGCTAGACATATAGGTTTGGAACAAGTGATTAAAGTTCAACTTCATAGTATGCTCTGGCACTTTACCTTCTTTGGCATGACAGTGGGTATGTCAGAGTGCGGGGGTGTGTAGAGGAGGATTGCAGGTAAACTCAAAAACCTGTTGTGTGTTATGACTCAAACACTTTGTTTGAGAATCTCTTTCCCTACTTTCTGACACTTCCCTGCTTGAACAACCAACAGTAAATTTCAAAGAGAAACCAAAGAGTTCACACGGCAGGATAAACGGCGAACAAGAAATTCCCTCAGCACATTTGATTTCCAGATTTATGTGGCTTTTCTGACACTATGGCACATGCTAAGCTCTCACAGCACTGAGCTGCAAAACTTAATAACTTGAGGTACTGATAGAGAATCTATTTCCTGGAGCCACATGAGGTTTAAATCTCTCTCCCCTACAGTACAGTAGGTGCACTGTGATTCAGTGCAGAGATGTCAAGACAAGAGCCAAGGTGAAACACACACACACACACACACACACACACACACACAAAGCTGTTAGTATTCATAGTGATGCTATAGTGATCTATATTGTGCCTGAGCAAGCTGTTGCGTTGACTCAGACATCTATTTGCAGGATCTTTCAGAAGCCAAGGTAGATTTTGTAATTCTAGTCACAAATTCCTGCATGCTTCCTTGTAAATATCCTTTCAAAGAGCAACATACAGGAGGAGAAAAGTCAATTTTCATTACTTGAAGGCATAAATGTGCAACCATTTACTAAATATCCTTGAAAATAAAATGGAGACAATCACAGAAAAATGCTGCTGCAGGTTCACTTTTATTTGATGCGTTGTGCTTGAGGTTTTTAAGAGAGACGACTCTCCAAACCTGCATCATTATCTTTTCGCAGGAGAGCGGAAGCGAAAGATTCTCTGTAGCAGGGAGTCAGACAGGGTGGTGGTGTCAGACCAGAGATGTCACGGCACAGCCAGACCTGCTGTCATCACTGAGCCCTGCAACACTGAATGTGAACTCAGGTTTGTTTCACCAATTTAAACAACCTTAAGTCCATATATGAACCAATCATCAAGCCTAACCAGTGAAGAACCAATTCTTCACTCAGTTGAAAACACTGACAAGAATGTATCACCTTTGACGCAGGTGGCACGTGGCCCGTAAAAGTGAGTGCACAGCTCAGTGTGGCCTGGGATATCGTACCCTGGAAATATACTGTGCCAAAATCAGCCGTGCAGATGGCAAGACCCAGAAGGTTGATGACCGCTACTGTAGCGGTCAGCGCAAACCTGATGACAAGGAAGGTTGCCATGGAGACTGTAACCCAGGTGGCTGGGAGTACTCTCCTTGGTCGGAGGTAAGATTGCTTTAAGAACCGTGGGCTCCGTGTGCGAGCGCAATCGCCTTGTTTGTTAAAGTTTATTGTGGGTTGTGTACATGTGTTTACACTTGCTGATGTCATATTCAAACGTTTTGCACTGCAGTGCTCCAAGAGCTGTGGAGGGGGCACCCGCCGTCGAGGGGCAGTGTGTCGAAAGGCAGCTGAGGCTGGCGGTGATGAAAGCAAATGCAGTCAAAGGGACAAGCTGACCGTCCAACCCTGCAATGAATTCCTCTGTCCACAATGGAAGACTGGTGACTGGTCTGAGGTCAGTTCATTTCTTGTTTGGTTCTGTATGCACTTAGAGGAAAATCCGATATTTAGCAGTCTCATGAAAGTGGATAGGATGAGGCAATTAATGTTTACTTTAAAGTGTTTCCATTTTGAAATTTTGTAATTACAAAATGTTATTGTGTCCTCTTTGTTAAGACATTTAGTCACATAAAGCTTATACACATTTATCTGTGAGGGTCAACACATTAACACTGGTGTTTATGGAGCCTGGGTAACTCAGTATCAAGAGACACAGACTCTAGTGTAAATACTGTAGTTTTGAGCCAGCGATGATCTGGGTCAAAAGTAAAATCCCAGAGTTAACTGTGCATGTCTCACTGTGGGAGAGTTACTCCCCTGCTTCCACTGCAGTGAATGTTAGGAAATTTGTGATTGCAGGGTAAGATGCTATTTAACTGTCGTACAGGTTGCACATTGTGAAGCAAAGAACTTGAAAAGCTTTGGGCTGCATTCCAGGAATATTTTAAATCTCCCATGTGGTGCAACTAAATACAGACGTCTACACTTTACTGTATACCCACTGTGTACACTGTGCTCACGCATAAATAAACACACTTGCCCTATTTTTCAGTTTCTTACAATCACTGTTGGTTTTGAAATCTGCATATTCTGCTATACACAACACCAGATGATCTTCATCTGTCATAAACTGTACATTCCAGCAGGCTCAATGGCTGATAACAACCACTATTCATGTTATATACTCTATACATACTGTATGGAACTTTAAAATCTGAAATATTTACAGTGCCTGGTGACTTGTGGGAAAGGCTACAAGCACCGTCAGACGTGGTGTCAGTTTGGTGAGGACCGCCTTGACGATCACTTTTGTGGCTCATCTAAACCTGAGTCTGTGCAGACGTGCCAGCAACAGGAGTGTGCCTCTTGGCAGGTCGGACCCTGGGGACAGGTGAGTCACCATACTGTATACGGTAGAAACTATTGTACCCAGTGCTCATCACTGTGATGGATATTATACTTAATAATCTTCAGTTTATGTTCTAGAAGTGGTTAGACAACATATCACTGTATCAGAAAAGAAAACGTGTCCAGTTTCCCATATATTGTATATTGACTGGCTGAGTTACTTTCCTGATGAATTCTCCCATGATGTAAACCAAAGGGAGGACGCAGATAAGGTCAGGCTCCTCATTTTTTCCTTTTCCCTGTTTGGACACTGAGCACATCCTGCAAAAATAAATATACAAAAACTTTGGATGAGCTGAGTATGCGTGTTCTTCTACAAATCTTCGTATAGGTTTATGTATACAGTACATGGTGTCTCTGTGTGTGTGTATGCTCAGCCCTATTTGTGTGTGCACAGAGGACTGAACAGCCACCCAAAAAATGCGAAACATTTTTGTGTCCCCCACCAGAGGATGTGCACATGTTAAGGTATATTTGAAGTTGTTTAATGAAGCATGGTCAAATGGTAGTTGAAGTTGCCGCCACACAAGTTTGACCCTGTTTCAGTGGAGGCAATGAGGCAGAAGAGAACGCCGGTAGTACCTTCTGACTTGGCTACAGTGGAAAAAGGACAATGCAATGTATATATGAGCAAGAGTTCCTCATGAATTTGGTTTCTGAAACTCATCTGCACGAAACTTCGATCTTCAGATGTTTCCTGTGGGGGGGGGGAATCGT
>OMNW01019124.1:8444-30915 GCA_900303245.1 Selene dorsalis | reverse complement strand
GAAGACGTGAAGAGAGGGAGTGACAGTAGGTCGGATGCAGAGCGAAGGACGATAAGTGAAAGATGACAGGTGATGTAGCAACCATAGAGATGAGTATGTATATATATATTACATAAGAATACACGTTATTCCATGTCTGTGGTATCGTAGCAGCTTTTCACTATGAAGGACTGAGACACGTGTGGGACTGAATTTAAAGAAAAGTGTCTGAAAGGTTGATTCAGAAAACCTTAGACAAGCCAAGTGCCTGAACTTATTGTTTTTGTGGTCTGATGTCACGTTGTCCTCTTGTCTGTGTCCAATGAATTTTTATTATTCCCACTTGGAGCAATACGATTTGACCTTGCTTTAATTTGAGGACGTGTAAAAAAGAAAACTGGACTTTGCGTCGGCTTCAAGAGCCACACACAAACAGATGCTTCCATGGAAACGTTATGTAGAATGTATGGGAGGTGTTCCCGCGTAGCCGTTACAGATATGACATCTTGACACTCGGTACTTCTCGGTGCTTTCCATTCCTCGTACGCTACAAACATGCATCTAATCTTCTAACTATAAGGGCTGATGATCAGGCAGGTAAAAAGTGAAAATAAAATAATACAAATTCTATATTTGTACTAAAAAAATGAATGAAAAAGAGGAATTCTTTTCATGTAATGTGAACTGTACACATCAGACCTCTCCATACTGACTTTCTTCACTACAGTTGCTGAGTCGAGGCTGACTGCAGCTCTTAACCAATATAAGAGGCTGCCTGCTTATTTGAAACTCTGCCGTCCATTTCTGCAGCAATTTGAATGGTTTCTGGGAACAAATTAAGAAGAAACATTAAAAAAAACAAAAAAAAAAAACATTTTCTACCAAGCATAGAAACTGCACAAAATATACTAAAGCCTACTGGATGATCCTATTGTCAAAACTGGATATAACTTAGCATTTTATCTCTGTAGACTTTTTTTGTTTCACAGGTTAATCATATTCCAGGCTACTGCATCTACTTACTTTTAACTGTAATTTTAATGTATAGTATTTAACCTCTGAGAAAATTCCTTTAAGCTCAAGTTTCCATCTAATGTGTTTCCAGTCATTAGAACACGACGAAACAAAAGTACACAATACAGAAAGTTTCCTAAATGTACAGATATTTTGCTACAAACCATGTTTTCTTTTGTTTGTTTTGTTTTTACTTATACACATTACCAGATGGTTAATATTGTACATATTGTTTAAACAAAAGTTTTTTTCATTGCCTTGTGCTATACAACTTGAATGTTATTTTAACTTATAGTTTTTTTGGTTTCCATGTTTGTATATTTAATTAAACCAAATGCAGCCAGAAACCTACAGTTGTGTGTTAGATCACGTCTCATTGTTGTGCAGGAGCATCACTGAGTTTGCTTGTGGATGCATCACAGGTTCAGAGCCAAAAAGCAAAACGTTGTGATTGTGTTCATACATTGTACACAACTTTATGGCTTAATTGTGATTATTACACTAATTTGTGTGTTAACCTGTGATGAGCTGGTTCTGCGGCTCAGAGATGCCCCCCTGCCTATTTGACTATAATCAGTTCCACTGCAGCATGTGCTGCCGTACATCTGCTTTTCGCTCAACTTCACTCTCTGTAATAGTGTCATTTCTCTAACTGGATAATACTGGCATGTTTTTTTTTTTTTTTACTTTCACCAGAAAGGTATTTTAGGCAGTTTGTGCTTATTACTAAATAACACGTTTTTTTTTTTTTTATTAGGTGATATGAGATTTTCAACAAACATGATGAAATAAACTATTTACATTGATTATAGAACTGTCTCATCCTTGTCTTGACACTGGTAATGGTTGAGAATTGAATTTCCATATTGTTACTGTCAGACGTTTCATTTTGACATCTGGTAGAACAGCAGGATCTTGTGATTTGGCTTCATTTTAAGGTGACATCAGGGTAATTAAGCATCACAAAGAAGTTACACTATAACCTTTGACTTTGACTGTACTGATCATAAGTATCCAGTTGCAGACGTCATCCATTGAAACAGTATTTTATTACATTGGACTACAGTATATTGATTTTAACAAAACGCTTCAATTTAAACCTTTTTGAATCATTCATTGACAAACACACAGCTGCAGTTAAGTTTGATCAAATCTGAAATGTTTGTGAATTTTCTGAGCATGTGGGAAAGTGCCTGTCTTCCTACTGAGGTGAGAAAACAGTCAGTTGGACATTAAGATATGCTTTTAATTGAATATAAAAATGATCAGCAATGGAAAACATGTACAACTACAGTCAACTAAAACAAACAAATCCTGAAGCTAAGAAAAGTAACCAAAGGACAGCCTGACATTTAATGGTCAATCAGCTGTTGCTGATGTCAAAATATTTACCAGGTAAGTGTGTTAAGTACAGTGCAGCCTATCCCCACTTAAGATGGAAGGAAATGTCTTATCTCAGCGTCAGTCCAGGATGTTGTGACCAGTCCGGTCAGATGAGCTTGAAGGGGGGAATGCATGTCTGTAGAAGTGTACAAATACAACTTAATGGCAGCAGAGGTGTGATCATCAAGGTGCATCCAGCTGTTCCAGTAAAGTTCTTCTCCTTTTCTCCAGCTCTCCTTCGCTCAGTTCACTGCCTGATGTGTCCCAGCCACCCTGAATGCAACACAGGAAAGACACAAAGACAATGCAACACACCATGAGAAATTCAAATAAATAAATCATTTGGAGGTTTTGAAAATGGTGTCTGGCCATATAGACAAACTTGACTTTTTTTTTTCTTAAGTGCAGTATTTCAAATATAGTTTCCTGAAAAAATCTTAAAGGTTTTGACTTTAAGCTTAAAAACAGCCAGCTCGAAAGAGGCTGCTGGAAATCAAACTATAGAAAATTCACCTCCTCTTTAGCCGCTTTTCTTTTAGGAGACTTCTGTTTAGAGTCAGAACGAGATTTTCCCCGAGACTTGTCGTTCTCTTTATCTTTGTCCAGGTCTTTCTCACGCTTCCCGTCACGCTCTCTTCCTTTCTTCTCGTTGTCAGAATCTGGTGATGCCTGTTTATCACAGTCACAGTCAGAGTACATACAAACACATTCAGACTACTTGTACGCAAAAAGTGCATTTTGGAGTTTTCCTGTGTACTTACAGACTTATGGCGTCTCTTCTTTCCCTTTTTCTTGTGCTTCTTGGATTTCTTATAACTTCTCTCTGGTTTTAAAGAGGAAAATGTCAGTTAATGTTTATTACACTGCATTTCTTCAAGGTGATGAGGAACAGACTCACTAAATTGTGAAACCCACTCACCAGATTCTCCACTAGAGGAGCGTTCAGAGGGGGATTTGGACTGTGACCTCTTCTTCTTCTTGTGATATTCCTCCTCCTCAGACTCTGAGCCCTGTCAAAGACATTAAAGTCAACTAATTTAGAAATCAACAGGGCGTGATATATGAGGGGTTGGATTATTGATTCCTGAATTGTTTGGCCACAGTTCATTATCTGGTCTGAGGACAGTGGTGAGGTACTGACTGATCGAGAGCGGGAACGTTTCCTGTGGTGTTTCTTGGACTTCTTCGAGTGCTTCTTCGCCTTTGAGTGGTGATGCTGGCATTCATGCTGTAGAGAGAGTGAAAACCATGTTAAACATGATCATCATGAATGATAAATCTCCCACTGTGATGTCATCCTCACCTCTAACACATGCATAAAGTCTTTGAATATCCTCTTCCTCTCAGACTCCAGAGTCACATCTTCAAAGGCAGATTCTTTTAAGAATCTCTCCCTCACCTGAAACGTAGTTTAACAGTCAGGTACAATCATATGATACTGTTTTATTCAGAATTTGGAAATTATTACAGCTAAATATTGAGGAGGGGAACATAAACAGCAAACAGCTGGTGCAGTGAAACTCTAACAACACTGTTCACGTAACACACGTACTCCCTCCCATGTAGCCTCTGGTTCCAGTGGTGGTGTGGCCTGTTTTAGCATGTTCTTGAACGCTGCCTCTTTCCTTTTCATCTTCCTGGCCTCCTCCTTTTCTCGCTCCCTCTCTCTGGCTTCAGCCTTCTCTAGCAGCTACACAAAAGAGGTCAGAAAGTGGGTTAAACTAATGAACACAAACTCTGAAAACAAGAAAACAACCAGAACAACAGCATCACATTAAGGTCTGTTTGTAACAGTTTCTTACAGTATCACATGATAAACTTCTTACACCTCTCCTCAAATGTTACCTTCAACCCTTGGACTGGAGTCTCCTCCTGTTACCAGACATTGTTTCCCAGCATCAGTTATGACATCATCTACTTTAACACCACCTCTTATGTTCAGATTCTTCTTTTCTCTTTTTTGACACCGTCAGTGAGGTGTTGATTAAATTATGTTTCCACACCGACGTCATAGTGGTATATAGTATACTGTGTTATATTCACACGTTTCCTGCTTTCATCATTTATGTGATGGGGATGAGAAAAAATGTGCAACCTTTTATATAATGAAATATAATTATAGTCCAATATAACACCACTGTGACAACTATGCATTACTGACAATGGCAGTTAAGATTTAACATTATACATTTTGATATAAAGTTTATGATGCTGTAAATTTGAATAATCTGAGCAGGTGTCCATAGTATTTGAAGGATGTTGTGTGAACAGGAGTCTTACACTGTTGAAGGCCAGCTTTATGTTTCCTGCATCCAGTGTGGTAGCTCTCTTGTCCGAGCTGATGACGGATCCAAAGTCATCAAAGCTGGTGTTGACTTCAACCAAGAAGCCTTTGTCCTGGGGAAAGCGAGAACGGAGGGAAATAATGTAACAACCCTTTCTCAGGAAGCTTGATATGTGATATGTTCAGATGCACAGTTGCTCCTATGACAATATGGCAGATATTAAAGCAAGGTGAAATAATCTCACTTTAAGGATATCTTTGATGATCCGTTTTTCATCGTGGTATCGAGCCTTCAGGTCTTCCACATAGAATTTAAACAGATCCAGGGGGGTGGAGCCTGAGCAGTGGACATAAGAAAGTTAAAAAAAACACTGAGCACATATTGTTTTATAGAGCAGAAAACTACAATCTAACACAGTCATACAACAAATACATAAAAACAATGAAGCTAACACAGAATAAAAAGTGACTGAAGGATTTCATAAATAAACAAAAGGGAAATGTAAAGTGAGTGGGATAAGGAATAAAACTTGTTCAACAAAGCACTGCTGTGTGTCATACAGTGTTTACATCCTGAGCTGTGTATCTTTTATTTCTGTTGATGTCATGTGCTGTTGTCTGAATGTCACGGCCACGTGCTTCAGTTCATGCGGACGCGCACAGCCACGTGCGCTGTGGCCTGCTGTCTCACCCGGCTGGCCCAGCATGTTGGCAAAGCGGATGTCTGAGCTCAGGGTCGGGTACATCTCCATCCAGGCAGACATGGAGTGAAGCTGGCCGTGGTCGTGGAGCTCATCTAGAAATTTCTGAGAAAAGAAACAGCAAAACAGGTTTTCAAAAACTGACATCATTTTTCTTCTTGTGACATACACTAAAATGTTAGGGATATTTGAATGTCATTTCTGTGACTCTTCCTGTCTCTCTGTGTCTCTGTCCAACCTGCTGATGACACTCTGTGACACTCTAAGCTCAGTGGACACCTTCTGACAACATCCTGTCTGAATCCTGAATGTAAAGGTTATAGTGCATTTAGATGCATTCTGAAATATCCCTATCTTTTGTGAGTAGTGTAGTTACTTCACCTTTGTGTCTAACGCCTCTCACCTGGAAAGCCTCTCTGTTCTTGCGTTGCCTCCTCCTCTCCCTGAGAAGAGTCTTCTGTTTCTCCTCCTCCTCCTCTTTCTCCAGGGCACGGATGTGTTCCTCGAAACAAATCAGGGCGTCCTCCTTGTCCATATCTGTCAGCAGATAACACCACCATCAGGAAAAGAGACATAACAGACACAGCGAGGCTCCCACTTTGTCTCCTTCTTTACATTATAATATAGATATAACTAAACACTCTTACTTTGTAGCTCCTCGTCTTCTGCAAAGGTGGGGTTGTCTAGCAGGTACTGTTGGGCCTCAGACCAGGTGGTGCGGTAGGTGACGTTGGCCATGTTGTCCAGAATGTTCTTCAGAGCTTCCCAGTTCCTCTTCCTCAGCTGCTTAGCTTGTTCCTGGAAGACAGGATGAAACCAGGATGTTGGGTTTACCAGTTTTTGCCAAAGCTCTCATCCTCAGGTAACATCATCAGTGAGATGAATCATTTTTCATTACTACGACAAACGTGTTGAGTAAATGACTCGTCTTACCTTCTCCTTCTTGGCGAGGTAGAACAACACATCTTCATAGATCTCCAGCCTGTCTCTCTCTGGAACGCAGCTCCACACCTCAAGCTCACTAAACATCTGTTCTGCTTTCCTGAATTACAAACACACACACATACACACACGTTTAGGATGTTTTCACACAACCCACATGAGGGCAGCATTTCACAGGCCAAACCTTCCTTTAACACACAGGTTATTAACATGTAATATGTGCCATTACATGAACTGTTGTGTATGTGTTGTGATCGCAGTGACATAAGTTTTTCAATGCAAGGACAGACACACAACCCTGCTATCACTCTCCAACTGCCTGTTGTGTGCCATCCCAGACTGCAGCCCCAGTGCCAGCTCAACTCTGAAACTGGCTCGTTGTCAAGGTCACCAGTCAATCCATCCATGCCCCTCTGCCCGTCACAAAGACTTTCGCCTCGATGCCAAACCAAAAAGTGCCAGTGAACTGGATGTCATTCACAAGATCAATGATCAAAACTGCTGCTGCGTTTCAGAGACATGAACCCAGAGGTTTGAATGCGTATGTGCAAACATGTTTATGAATTAAAAATATAAACCTTGTAACAACAGAGTAAAGAACATCTTTTTCTTTGTGGCTAGCACCTCTGTTGGATTTCTGTGTGAAACTCATTAAAAACTGCAAGAAATTGGATAAAACAGAAGGTGGTTGATTAGATTCAACCCCAAAATGTCAGATGCACCTTCGCCTCGCTGTTAGAGCTGGAAAAATCACAAGAGTCTGTTCTCCCACTAAATTATGATCCTGCAAGTGACACAATTCAGCAACACTGATAAAAGCTAAGAGGTCACAGTAGTTTAAGTGGAAGTGAACAGTGTTGTAACTACGTGATGGCGTGCATAATCCATAGATTACCTTTCAGTCATTTCATCTGCATAATCATATTGACAATTCGAGGAACCACAAATCAATGAGGGGAAAACAAAAACACATTTATTGTGGGACCACTGCAGCACGTACTTGTATCTGGTGGTGGATGTCATCTTCTCGTGGTTCTCCAAGAACCTCTGAAAGGTCTCTTTGGATTCCTTGTATTTAATTCTGGCCTCCTCCTTCTCTTCCTTCTCTGTCTGGACTTTGTAAGCGTTAAACGCCTGCTTCTTCTCACTCAGTTTGGGAAGCGCGCTTTGTAGAAAAGGAAAAAGCAAGAAATTTAAGGTTAGAGATTGTTCTCACCTCCTATTGTTTAATGAATTGAATATGTAAAACAGTGTACCTGTAGCGCGGATCATTTATAATCATTTTCATAGCCTGTTCCCAGGAGGAGTTTGAGGACACACCCTGAAATACAAACAAATTCATTATGGCTCGTGAGCTCCAGTAAACTGTTAAGTTTACATAAAATTTTGAACATATTCGAACTAAAATAGATTGTCTCATTGTACTTTGATTGAATGAGCATATGAAACAGGAGGAGGAACAATGAGCTGTTCTGCTTTGGCTTTTAGAACTCAACACATTTTGTTAATTACTAATAGATGCTGGGTTAAGAGGTGTGAAGTGGCAATAATTCAAAGTAGTGCCCCTTCTGCCGCTCGCCTCCCAGGGAGCGACTCCTTCATCCATTATGAACTGATTCCACGGCGAGCCTCTGTCTTGTCAGCTGTCACAGTTATTCTAACTCACTGAGGCATGCCACTTTCTCTCACTGTCTTAATCCTAACCAGCCCCGTGCCTTTGATCCAATAAAGCTAATCATAAAGACAGAGCCATTAAGATCTTGCAGGAAATGGCAAGCAATCTCAGAGGAGAGCTCTGTGCACAAAATTAAAAAGAGCCTAAATATAGCAGCATTTCAACGTGGGTGGTGTTAGGCCACCTTGCGAGCCAACACACAACACACTCGGAGCAACAGCAGGTGAACCTTTACAATCATGCTAAAACCTTCCAGGGGCTCATGAGGCGGGGCTGGGATTAGACCCAGATCACAATGGATGAGCATGTGCTGGTAAATACACCAGGCATTAGAGGGAGAGATGGAAATTAATCTTCTGTCAACAGTGTATCACAGAACTTGTTAGAGTTTCTTTGATGACATTATGAAGCTGATTTCTAAACTATGAGTTTAGTTTGCACAGGCAGACTTTTGTATGTTGAACCTTTACCAGCACCTTTAGCTCTGACCCAGTGCTGACAGCGTTAATCAAAGAAGCAGTCAGATGATGGAGATTTAATTCATGCTGTACTAAACAGAACAGATTGAAGTTAATGTTCTGTGCTGCAGTTACCTCAATGATCTTTTTTAGGGATTAAATCTTGTAATATTTTGTATATTTGGCCTTTCAGTCTAATTAGCCACTATGGCAAATGCAAAATAAAGTCTTGAATTTTTTTGAACTTTTTCAACAACCAAGACACAGATAAAATCATTTAATACATGCTAAGGCGTTACCAGGGCAGCACATTAAAATTAGCAGATAGGAGTTTTTGTGTAAATGTCATCGAACACAGACATTTCCTACTTCTCTACAGAGGCAGCCCAGACTCCGGTGTAGGTCATCAGCAGGTTGACCCCACTTGATATCTGCCTCACCTTCTCCTTCAGCAGCTCTTTGAACGCCTGCTTGGCTTCCTCTTTCGTGTTCCACTTGTAAGTTTTCTTCTGAAGTTCAGGTCGATCTTCCTTGGTGACCTCAACACTGAGGGTAAAGGATGATATTTGATTAACTTAGCAGTGTTTTTAAGACGGGGACAAATGAAACACAAAAATAGACATTCGGTAGATTCATTCAAGATGAAATATAATCCAGTGTCACTGTGACCGGTGGTCGGTATGACCACCAGGATGAAGTTTGCTGTGCGTGTGTGTAAACTTGAAGACGGTACCTGTCTCTATATGAGACGTCATTGTTTACCTGGCTGTGGTCTCTGTGGCAGCCGAGCTCTCCGAGGACGTCACAGGTGCATCTGCAGGCTTGACCTCAGGTGTGTGATGCACGGCCGCCTGGGACAGATGTTCCTCTGAGACAGCTGTTGCAGTTTCCGCCTCCATTGCGGTCACCATAGCGGCTGTGTTATCTACTTGCACGGCAGGAGCTGCATTGGTGCCAGGAGCTGTTGCCTCTGTCGAACTGGAATCAGAGCATGTTGGTGAAGCTACATCACAGAAGAACATGAGGACAGAAGGCTCCGAAATTGAAGTGAAATACCTCGAGTTACTAATAATACAATAAAGAGGATTTTGATAACTAATTTCTATTGTACTTATTGTTCTATCCTAACAGTAAGGTGTTGCAGTGAAGAGTTACTAAAAGGCAAACAAGAAGCTCTTACCCATTTTCCTCTGCTTTGATCATGGCTGGAACAGACAAAAAGGAGATAGCTGTTAGGCTACTCGTTTTCATTTCAAAGCTCACTGCAGATAAGAGACCAGCACAGAGATAAATGTACTAGAGAAGCCACCATGTGCTCCTGTATTTGTACCTCCTGTGCATCAGTGATGCCCAAACCCCTGTAATGTGTGGCATCATTCACTGAGCAAGCCAGCGCCCTGCCACTCATCATGCTGTTAAAGGCTTACCCATAGATCTCAGGATAAACCATCACTTTTTTTCCCACACAACAGGTAATACGTCATCAGCGAGCAGTCCCTCACCTTCCAGATCCTCCAGCTCTTTGGGTTTGGTCCATCTGGACTCCTTTGTCTGGGAGTTGTAATAATACGGCTTCCCTGTGTCTGACTTGTACTCCTTCCAAGGGCATTTAGACAGCATTTGCTAGAAGGGTAAAAACAGAAGGGAAACAATGGGATGCAATGTACTGATATGATACATGCAATTTATTTAACTGAGATGTTTTAATAAATCTATCTAGGTGGGGCCTCATAATATTTTTAAAAAGGCACTGTAAATGAGACAACATGATCTGAATCTGGTAAAATTATAATTGAGTTATTTTTTATTCATATGCACTACCCCTGATAGAGACAAGAAACTAGACAAGCAAAAGAAAGTCCATTTTTGGTAAGAAAAAAGTAAGTGAATAAGTAAATGGCTGGTTTGAGGCACTTCAGAAAATTTGTAACAAGTTATAAGTGTAATAATTTGTACTTCTGCAGGAGATTTGAGTTCATCTGGTTTCTCCCACGTGGATTGCTTGGTCTCTGTGTTGTAATAATAGGTTTTCCCATCCAGTGATTTGTGCTCGGTCCACAAGGACTTCTGAGGAGGACAAAAACAACGGAATCAGCTGTTTAAGTATTAAAAAAAAGAAAAAGACATAGAAACAGCTCCAAGAAACCATTTCACCATGGTTCAATTTTAAATGCTTTTACAGTCCCCACTCAATATTGCCAAGTCTTTCACATCAATCTTTCCATTTTCAGTCTGCACAAACCTTCTTTGGCTGTTCCTCCTGTGGAGAACCATTTGTAGTACTCTGCTGAGATGAGGGCACAAATGAAAGGTTTTCAGACTGCAGTCATTAGGACGACAGAAGGAACAACGCTGGAGCTAATAAAGAGAACTCAAACCCTTTCACTTTCATGTTAAGAAAAATTACATTTACACTTACAGCTGTTCCAGGTGCAGCAGCTGTGAGGATAAAAACACAAATCAGTCTGAACCTTCACTTTTAATGAACGTAAACTATGTAAGAATGGGATTTATAAAACATGTCAAATGAGCATCTTACCTGTGGAGTCCACACCGGGCTGTGGAAAAGACAGTTTTATTAGATGATTATTTGCTGGAAAAACACTAACAAATGTACAAATTACCACCCCATTCCACATCAGAATATCTGGTAATACACACTCATTAATAACACACAGTAACTGACAAAGCTTTCCTCATTAGTACAAAACTTCACACCCTAAAGATGCAAAAACATACTCGAGTTGATTAAGTGTCTGTCTTCTGATCTATGAAGCTGCCCGGGTGTGCTTACAATAAATATATCAGACTGCTCATTTGCATAACTGGTTTGCCGCTTGGTACAAAGAAAAATTAACAGAACATTAACAGTGAAGGACTCATATGCTAAATTGTATTTGCTCACAGCTGTACCCACGTAAAAACAAGAAAAGTAACAATAAGGGACATATTGCACGCAGGTGCTCATTTTCATTTTAAATCAAACACACTTTAATTATGTTTCTCAGCTGTTTCATTTCAGTCTTTGCTTAAGAATGTAGAGTTTTGTTTTTTAATGGACTGACATCAATTCATATCCAACACAAGTGCTACTTGGCGTGCGAATGCTTCATTTAGTATTTCACAGATTGCAGTGTATTTTAAGACGTGTGAAGCAGAGCACTGGTAAAAAAAAAAAAGTAGTGAGGAGAGTTACCGGTCCAGTCGGTTGTACAGCTGCAGCTGGCATGCGAGGGGGCATCATCATCCCTGGCATCATAGGTGGCATCATGCCTGGCATCTAATAAAAGAGGCATCATGAAATATTCATCCAGAATTTCCATACCACCTAGTGCAGCCACATGTATCAAGACGCAGTGTGATAAAGGCTGTTGGTGTCTAAGTGGAAAGCTGCTTGCAACTGGGAGAAGAAGGTGAGAGTGAAATGGAGTCTGCTGTGCTTATTTATGGTGCGATGCCACAGCTTTGCGATCTGTGAAGTGGCAACACAACAAACTCCAAACTCCATCCCAACGCCACCTTTCCAAACTTGTGCTGCTGGAACTTTGATCAAACACCCCCTGGTGACAGGATCACATACGCTCGCTAAATGTAACCCAGTTTGGCTTTAAATAAATAAATAAATAAATATAAAATAGTGTGACAATCTCAGCAGTTTTCTGTCAATCACTGGCGGGGCTTTAACGAACAAGCAACCTTCTGCAGTTAAGTGGCATCTCTGTGGTGCACTGAGCAAGAGGTCTAAATTCATTTTCAAAAAAGAGACACCAGATCTGAACGTAACGCGAGTGCAGCCAGACCAGACTAAAAATAGACCCTGGGATGATTAGACTCAATCCAAAATGTGGTGGACCCGCACAGACCATAACAAAGAGAGAGTACAAACACTGGCCCAGCATGATGTGCTATCAATTAATTAAATCAATTAGCAAGTAGCTGCAGTGGAAAATAGTGGATAGATGTACAAAAGAAGTCTTTTCCAACTTATTTAATATCTATAAATCTAATTCCTACACACTGTCATTTAACAGCATAATTCTTGTGGGCAACTCATTTTCCCAAAGTAAGTTCGGTTCCCTCAGAGCGGGGCTGCAAGATGAACTGCATCCATATAAGATATGCTATATCTCCATTTCAAAGTCTGTTTGAATGACATGTGACATGAGTTCGGTACGGTGATCACCATCTTCTGTGTTGGGATAAGAAGCATCCGTTTTCACCCAGCTCTACCAAATTACAGACTGTTGAAAACCTGACTGACATTTCAGTAGTGTCTGCCTAAAATCTAAACATACTAGGCCTCTGGAAATTCTCTGACAACTAAGAAATGTGAAAAATGAATCCAATTAATATCATGCCCCAAAATGTGATCTGTGAAGACCTTTACAATGACAGATGTATAAATTTAACAGCAAACAACCAATACATGACGGACATAATGGAAACCATTCATTACAACTTGGAAATTACTTTCATAGGTCTGATCCTTGGGTTTTAACAGTTGTAAACTCTGTAGCCACCAAAGTAGGTAGTTGGCTCAATTAGCTGCACCAGATAAAACCAAAAGAGAACATACCTGTAATATCAAATCATTGATCACTACACATGAAAATATTCATGTGCACACAGACTACAAAAGATTTGTCTGTAAGTGATGGACAGTTCACATTTCTCTTCCAAATATTTCTCATTAACATGCAGATTTGTTCAGCTAATAACCTGTCCACTTATTTTTTGTGATGCTGCCACTTTCCAACTCAGACGAAGGCCAAAGTGTAATGAAACAGTTTTTCTTTGACTATCAAATATCTCTTGACTCAACCTTTTCACCTTTTATTGCTATAAGACTAAAACTCATCAGCAGCAGAATTGCTTCGCTACCTGCCAGGGGCAAAGCAGATGTATACAGAAACAAACTTCATCTTTGTTTTCAGTGGTTTGAGAAACATGAGCCCTTAACCCTGGGAAAAACTCCTACAAACTTTTGGGATGTCTCTGTCAATTCTGTCTGAGAATGGGATTAGATAATATGATGATAAGAGTGGCAGAAACATGGACCAACAAGCTGCCAAAACAGAGAGACTAAATTATGAGCTTCCCACAATCCTCACCTGCCCCATTGGTGGTGCCCCCATTGGTGGCATTATACCAGGAGGAATTATGCCAGGAGGCATTGGAGTCATACTGGGGGGTCGCTGTCCCATAGGGGGCATCCCCATTGGAGGGAAATGAGGTGGTATTCCTGGTGGTCCCATCTAGAGGAAGGAATGGGTAAGAGAAGGAAAAAAGATGCATCAGATTAAATGAGACAACTTTTAAGATTTCCACACTCTGTTTAAGCCCTATATGACAACTGCAAGTGAGAGGCGGAGCTAATTGCTATAAACTGCTGTCACTGACTTACAAATGGGGGAGGTATCCCTGAGGGCGGTACACCTGGATAAGGTGGCGCTTGACTCGGGCCATTATTAGCTTCCGATGAAGACTGTCATGAATAAGAGACACCACACAGAGTTAGTGAACTCACAACAGCCAGTGGTGTAATAATTCAAAACAGCTTATAAAATAGCTTCTCTATCATATAATTTAGCGATGCTCTTATTAGGATAAAATAAAGTTTTAGATGTTAACAATTAGATGCCGATCTTAAATATCATTACTATTATGTTTTACAATAACCTAAATGATGCATTTCATATTTACAATGAAACACAGTCAACGGAGTACATGCATAAAGATTTTCAGTTTTAAAGGGTAGTATTGTTCCACATTTATATATGGACAAAATATAAGACTTGTATGAATAATTTATTTAACATGAACTGCGGTTTTCACAATAACCATTCGCTTGACATACATATATATGGCACATATTTTACTGTGCAACAAAATAAACGCAGAAACGTCCCCACATTTCGTCCCATTTGTTTAAAGATTATAAACGTTTCCATGTTTTGTTCTGTTTTAATTATTCCCAAAAGGCGTTTGCATGTGTATGATTCTGAGGAGCCTAACCCCATAGAAATTTGAGCTAATGTCAAGACTTTTACTTTGTACAATTATCTTTGATATTTGACGCTGCTGCCTATGGGCCTTAAATTGCCCCCTGGGGATAAATAAAGTTTCTTGAATTCAATTCAATTTCATATAATGTACTGTGCTTTCACGCCAACGATGGCGCGAGCACACTAACTTCATCAGAAAAACACCGAGTTAGCATAGTGTTAATGTAAAACAGCAGTAGTCGCTATCTGACAGGTTTGTCTATGTCCATTTTACCCGATGTTGTTCTAACAAACACAGACATAATTAAAACTTTCATTTGTATTAGAATAAGGCCAGCTGGCTAGGTATACATTATCTTAGTGAGTAAGTGTTGTTTCTGAATGACTGAAGACTCTGTCTAAACTCTGGAAGAACAAAGGTATAACGCTAACGTGAATGCTTAGTTACTCATCTAGCGGGTTAACCAAATATACCGTTTACCATCCATGGAAGCCAAGTTTAAAAATACCTTTAAGTGTATTTCCAAATAATTTGTATAGGCAAACATTAATTTTACAGTAAGCATGAGTTCCAGGGGATAGTCGGCACCATGACGATATATCGGTGCCGCTAACTTAGCTTAGCGCTAAAACCACATGCTAACCGGTGATGTTGCGGGACCAGCCCCATTACTGTAGCATCGTAGAGGCAACGAGCCGGTAATTAACCAAATGGGGAATATTCACATGCATACTACTCACGGTCCTAACTTGTTTTTTATTGTAAATAAACTATTGTTGAATGGCTGCACTCACCATGTTGACGAGAGGGTAAGCGCCTCCAAGAAACTTGAGAGCCTCTCAACAACGAGGGATATGATTGGTTCAACTTCCTGCTGACGCATAGAGGTCAAAGGTAAAGATTCTGTAGCGTCGCTTTGCGCCAGTCGTGCGCAGAACTGCGCAATTACAACCTCTGGGGTGGGATTGTCATTTTTAAAGCGGTTCGTGGTTCAGGAAAATACAAAATGCAACAGTGAGCCCTCTTCACGAAAAACAGACCAAACTACATCAGCTGGAGAGCAGACAAACTGATACACAAAAATACTGGCATGAAATTAGTAAAATATGCCTGTGAAAATAAATCATAAAATAAATATACTAGTGTTACTGTAATGATGTAATTAATGTACCTATAGGTACATTCAAACGATTATTTTGGTGTCTATATTCCAAGTTCCAAGATCAGAAAAACATGAGCATAGACACACAGGCAAAAAAAAAAAAGATACAATCAATCTTCACAATGACAAATGAATAATAGGGGCCGTTGACACAAACATACATTACAGACAAGTAGGTTTACAAACAGGGTTTAAACACAGTAATAACAGCTGGACAATCAAATGTACAAAACACACAGGACTCTGATCTGGTCAATTACTGCACTTTAGTGGTGCATATAACATTGGATCAAATATTGCACAGGCATGGCCTTATGTACATCTATTGATTGATAAAGTATAGATCCAGTAGACATGTATATAAGCAAGTTGCTATCAAATCGTCACTGAAAGGAAAGTATTGTTTAAAAAGAGGGATGGTATGGTTGATGGGTATTTCTTAAAGGTCATTATGATAATTACATTATGTGTCGGATCCACTCATTGACAATCCTCTCCCTGCAACTCTATGCCAAAAGAGTTATTCTTTACATTGTTACAAGTGTTTTTCTCCCCTGCTATCTTAGATGTTATAGCAGGTATATATAACAGGTGCCCATTTCAGAAGTTGGATTAGCTGGTGTTCAGACACAGCAAAATTACCTTGGTGTATTGGGGATCATTTGGAGAACTGGCAGTGATTTTCCAATTATTGGCTTCTGTGACACAGCTCTCTTGGCTGTGTGTGGCTGGAATGACTCCCAGCAACGATGGGAAATTAGAAAGTGTTCAGTCTACACAATTTTTACCTCTTTAAGTGTCATTCACATGGGCACAGCCTTTGCTCTTTTCCTTCTTCTCTTGTTCTGGCATTCTGGTCATATATTTCTCACACAAAACAAGGTCAAGCAGTTGCCCACCCATTATTGGGGCTATCCACACAGAAAATTAGTTTGACGGCCTAATGAACACATTGATTTTCATTTATTGATGTACATGCCATATAACCTGTGTTAACCATTTTTGAATTATCATGGTATGGATTCAAGCTCTATAGAAAATTAAAAACAGATATTACAGCCTATCAGTATTCTGCTTTCAGTGTTGCTGTTTACTGTGGAGTTGTCGCTGGGATTTAGAGTATTATTGGAGTGTGAAGAATGCAACAAAGGGTTGGGAAACAGATGAGCCCACACTCAAGGAAGACTGCAATAAACTCTGATGCATTTACCGACAAGTGCAGGAGAATTCCCTATCCATTCTCTTAACAAGATGAAAAGACAACACGGCGACAGTGAGGGACAGTGATGGATTGAGCGTCAACCTAATGATGGGAGTCAGTCAACCACAGTGCATCACTTGTCTTCAGGGAAACAAACAAACATAAAACCCACCATGAATCAACACTACTGCAGATGTTTGTCGTTGGACTGAATGATTTTAGAGACTTTAAAAACAAAAATGTTAAGTTGTTTTAGCCTTTCATCCTTTAATTTGATATCAATTTTTTAAATAGAATATTAGAATCTTGATCTTTAACAAATCTCAGGAATTAAATTATTAATACGGATAAAGAGCATCTTGAATGAGAAAGTTAGTAAATGGGTATTATAAGAGACAAATTGAAGTGGTACAACGACTTGCTGTGGTGCTATGTTGAGATCTTGAGAAAGACAGCCCTGTGACCAGCAGGGGGGCTCATCTGTAGCTGACAAGTCCAGACCTTCCTGCAGAGCAAAAGTGAAAAAGGTTTTCTGGACAGACATCAATAAAAGATGTCTGTCAAATACCAGAAATACAGAAATCAAATACCGCCCTGGCTTAAGTCTTTGGATTGACATTTTTTATTGATTGCACCATCATCTTTTATTTAACACGTATTTGCTTGTAAATGACTCCAGATTTAAGCACAGTGTGTTTATGGACATGCTGTGGTATTCTATTTATATATTCTAACGTAGTTTGCCAGTGTATCGTTGTGTGTGTGGGTGTGTGATTGATTCACAGTATATGAGGTCATCAATGTTTGCCTCCAGCCATTTTACCCAGTAAGCTTTGACTCCAGCACACTGCTGACCTGCCTTACAGGCACTCCTCTCTCATCTAACAATTGGCTTCCTGTCAACCATGCTCACATTAACTATCAACAAAGCACAGTATTACATTTGAACCCTGCTTTTCAATTTCCTATGTGAAAATAAAGGAGCTGAAAAAGCTCTGAATCAGGCCTGTTTGGATTTTTTCTTTTCCGTAGAAAAACATTTATATGAAAAACTGTAGCAAAACATATGTTATGCATCATTCAATAAAGTATCTTTGATTTAGTGAAGATTTCATGTGTTCACGTGATTTGAGATTGAAGCCAGACTCAGATGGTTAATGTGACCAGAGACAGATTAGCACATTATATATGAATGACAGCACAGCGTGCCGTATCTTCAAAATGATAACCATTGTACAATAATCTGCCCTCTAAAACTAATTTGTGTACTGGATAAGTAACATTTCTTTGAAAGACCAGGGATGACTGCATAACTGAACCTCTTCTTTCTTTCTTTTTCATTACTTGAAGGCAACATGTTTTGTCTAAAAGCATTTTTGTCCCCTGTGTGATTATTGACATTGGCTGTGCCACATGATCAATGCAAGCATGACCTCTGTGCCAAAAAAAATCAAAGGTTATGACATGTACTACGTGCTACGTTAAACCAGGGCTATCTGTGAGTTTAGACCACACAGCCTGTCGACCTGGGATCACAAATGTGAACCTTACCTATATTGAGGCTGCACAGTAAATTATCACAGGAGTTGAGAAACTATTTTTGGTAAGATTTCTCTCAGGGTTGCAATTATCTCACACGAACACACAAAGCTGTTGATTACTGAGTACCAGCTATTCACAGTCCCTTCTTCCTTCTTCTGAAAGAGATGCTGATTTCACGGATATCAATCACGTAGGTCAAAGGGTCTACTGTACTTATCCTATGTGATACCACACACACACACACGCGCACACACACACACACACACACACACGCTATTTTCTTTTCAACTTTTTCTGATGACAGCACACCTATGACCATGATGTCCAGGCATAGCAGTAAAAAAGAATGAATAAGATATGGCTCCTGAATGTCACAGTAAATGTCAGACACTGTATTTTCTGCCTTTCTTATTCTCTTTTACACTTCGAAATCTCTGTTGAAATTATTTGTCGCCTCACCAACATGACAACTCAGGAAGATTTCCTGCTTCGGATAAGGTATCCTTTGTCAGATAAACCTGACATCATCCTAAGCACTTTTGATCTTTTGCTGACTGAATGTGGTCTTCTGAGGACTGTGCGGGGCATTTTGAGAGGACCGTTCGATGCATTGTCAACTGGAATTGGTCAGGCTTCTGCTGACAGGCTGTCACTTAGAACAGGACAGAGGCTGCATGTGTATGTGTGTATAGAGATGGCTGCAGCGACAGTGTTACACACTTGCTGATGGCTGAAGTGACATAAGTGACTCTGAAATTTGCTTAACATTGCTGATAAATAATCAATCAGTTCTTCACTTTAAGAAATACTTCATGAATGTCTCAAGTCAAATTAATCTGTCATCAAATTGGCTCTGACGTGGGCATGCTCAGACTTTGGGAATTTGAACACTTAATCAAAAACATACAGAGTAGTCTTAAAGAAATTGTTCTCTATATTAGCAAATTTGTCATGATTTAGATTGCTAACACTCATGCTAAATACACTCTCTTGACTCATTAAACATGAAGATATCACCAGAAGATATGAAGCTAGCTTGGCTCTGCCTATGAAAATGTCTGCTTACCTGTACCTTTAATCCTCGCTAATTGAAGCTATAATTAAATATTTATTGAAATATATTTATTTCCTTGCAGAGAGCTAGAGGAGTAGATGTGCTCTATCCAAATTTAAAGATTAAATGAATTTGAATATATGGTCTAACACAATATTTTCAAAGATATGCTTCATTCTTTTAAGGCCAAGAGTTAGAATGATACCACTCATGTCTGTACTTTAATTATGAAGCTAGCCCAAAACTAAGACACGCTTATCACATCCCTAGAGCTCAGTTATGAACACATATCTTATGTTTAATTTGCTCAAAAATTGAAGGTTTTAGACCAGCAGTGAGACTAACATGGCTCCTCATGTGGTAGGCTAATCATTTAACAATCCCAGCATTAGCATTCCGATCCATTTGACTGGCATCGGGCATGTAATGTCTTTAGATAATGAACATTTCATGCACTCTTGCCATCTCTCTTCAAATTGTGCAATATTTCTAGCCACAGTTTAGCATCACAGGATAAAATATAGTTCCCCGTTTGATGCCTCTTTGGTAGGAATGATGGTGCTGAGTGGTTTTCATTTGAGGACTGATGTCCAGCTGTGGGCACTCACTGGTTGCTGTGTCTGTGGCCTATAATGAGAGGAAATGGCTGGAGAAAAAGGAGGAAACAGTGGGAGCACAAAGAAGATACTAGGGGATTTACGTGTGATAGCAGTCCTCGAAACGGGCCTTTATGCTCCCTTAGTCCTTGGTTTCAAATTTCCGAAAGAATATCCTGTCGCTACAGTGTGTTTTCATGATTGTGCTGGTGGAGGGTTTATCAGCTCACATATTTAACAAGTAGTGTTATGCATAAATCTAATATGACAGCAACAGCAGTATTTGAGGTATTTTAGAAGGTTCATGAACATCTGATGCAGCGGGTTTTCTTACTAAACTCCTCAGGTTAAGTTAGTTTATCAGATCTTCTTTGGTGCTGATCAAATAACCTTCCTTGCCTTTACCCCCCTGAATATTTCCAGATAAGTATCCAACTGTTCTGAGCATCTGAGGTCATATTTTTATGTTGGGGTTCTATAAAAAAGTTGAGAAAGAAAAATCAAAATTAGACCTCTTGAAACTAGAAAAAGCAAATGTCTTTTTGATTTGAAGATTTTAAACTTGTGAAGATAAGACTTTAGCTACAGGAAATGTTATTAGTGCTAAAGGTAACTGATATTTAGCAATGTAGTGCAGTAGCCTCCTGTCTGATGATGTGATGTCACATCATCAACATTATTAAGATAATTCTCGTTGCTTTAGATTATCAGCTCTATATTTCATATGGGAGGCACTTTACTTAATGTGTGCATTATACTGTAGGCAGCCACATGTTAGAGCTTTGTACTGAACACCACAAGCAAAATGAAAACATGTTTTCCCCACCAAGCTAGTGCAGCATCACATACACTAAGTCCTAGGAAGTTATGTTCAAGCACAGGATGAATAATTTAGCCTCAGGATTTTTCCAGCTTATCTCAGCAAAGAGCAAGTGAGTTGCGGTATAATCTCTGGATCAGCTCTGTCTTTTAACCACCCTCACCACACTGCTCTGGCAAGATTACTTTGAAATGTAGACTGCTTTCAGTTCATATAAGTCCTATCTCCAAGAAACAGCAAAGGACTTTCTTACTCAAAAGAGGAGAAAAATACCCAGAATCGATAAACACACTGACTTCTATCGCAGAATGTAATTGCTGTTATATAGTCCCTCCCCTCTTCACAGAACATTGTGTCCAGGACATGAATGAGCGGTCAATTAGCTATTACAGTGCTCATTTGTCTGTATGTAATACCCTGCTTGTCAATCAGGCACACTAACTCCAAGGGAGATAATGATGCTCGCTAAACTTAGTGAATCTAAATGCATGTGAGTCGTCTCGACACAGTGCAAATAATTACAAGAAAAGGATTCACAATTTGTAGGACTGATGAGGCATCTGTTTGTGAAACTGAGCGTGGCTGTTTTGAAGGACTGCTGAGATCAGGTGGGGAACCAACATCAGGTGTGGAATGAGATACAGATCCCAGAGGGCGCCACTGTGGAAAGTGTACTGTAAAATGGGGCAGCCATGGCAGGTTCATTACACCTTGCTTAATCCCACAGTACTTGACAAAGTGGAGATAAATATACCAAAAATATTCTTACACAGAGGAAGCATTTGACATCTGTTATGCAAGAGGACTAATTCTGTAACACACTAGAATGCCTCTAAACATCTGGCAATACCAATTAGACATGCAAGACTGACCACTCGTGCCACAAGAGTACAGAACATTTTGTTTTGAAGTTTTGCACTGAGAAGTTCCCTGCACTCATCTTTTCAATATATGAAGGCATGTTGGAATAATTGTGTCCCTCTTTTTATTGCTATTTATAAACATCAGCAATCACCTTTGACCAGGCGCAATGATTACATACTGTACTGAGTCCCAGTTAGCAGTTTTGAGAAGATACACACTTTATTTACCAAGAATAAATGGTCAGAATACATCGGCACAGTCATTTCATGAGAAGAGGTAAAAAAAAAATTATTTTTTATTCCAACTGCATGGCAGTATGTATGGCTGTATCAATAGATAGATAGATAGATAGATAGATAGATAGATAGATAGATAGATAGATAGATAGATAGATAGATAGATAGATAGATAGATAGATAGATAGATAGATAGATAGATAGATAGATAGATAGATATAGATAGATATGTTTCATTGTGTTTCACTCATGTGAATAGTGAAATCAGAATTGTATTTATTTTTCTCAGTTAATGGGTTCTGTTCAATTATACTTTTAAAATGTATTTATAGAAAGTTTTTTTTTTTGCAGCTCTATTTTCTAACTTGCATTGAATTCCCAATTTCAAAGCCTCCCTGGGGCCCAGGAGACTCTCAAAGAGGCAGACAGAACCATTGTTCCCCCAGATGTGGTGACTGACACAGCATTATGATATTCAGTTTGCTGAAAGCACCTGCTCCCCATCTGTAATGAATATGCAGAGTTTACTGCACACAAACCAAATGGCAAAAAAA
>OMNW01019123.1:2979-19585 GCA_900303245.1 Selene dorsalis | reverse complement strand
AAACTACTGCCAGCACAGTTGGCCTGGGCTTTTGTACAGATTAAATAAGATATAACATGAATAAGCATATTTCCCCAAAATTTGACTATTCCTTCATATAGATAGATAGATAGATAGATAGATAGATAGATAGATAGATAGATAGATAGATGGATGGATAGAATTACTCTATTAATCCCAAAGGTTAATTCATTTGTCTGTCAGCTCATCTACGATTTGCAGAAGAATTAAAAAGTCTGATGGCTGTGGGTATAAAAGATCTTCTGTATCTCTAAGGTCCGACTTTGAGATGCAGCAGAGCGAGCTGTGTAGTACCACCCTAACAGCAACTGATAATTACTTCATATAAAGCTCCCTGTACCCTCTATATCCTAAATGTCACTTGGTTTACCTTTAGAACTAATCTTGAAGTGAAGAGTATTTATGTGTGATTTCAGTTAGGGGTGCTCCCATCAATCGGCACCGGCCCACTTGCGTACGGAATCGGAATCAGTCGGAGTTGTAATCTCAGCCAATCGAAAGAACCGATCATATGACGCAAAACACGCGAGACGATTAAAAATCCACAGCCAGCGTTTTCCATGCCTATCTAAGGCTAAGGACTGGGTGATTTTGGCCACCGCCTTGGTTAAAGTGTGTGTGTGCACTGGGGCCGTTCAGATGTAGCATCTTTTGCGTGCACAAACCCATTATTTTGAATGTAGGCTCTCTGCTCACAACCCACAACACAAAGCAATGCCGTAGCGGCACACATTTGGTGTGACGCACTTGTTTTTCATGCGTGTCCATGGTGCACAGATCCGCGGACCTGCTTCTCCCACCGGTATTGCATCAGATCCCGGTTCGCCCCTCAGGCTGTGTCTCCTCTACCGTTTCCCATGGAGCTCTGCCCCATTCGAAAAGGAGAAGGAAACCCGTATGTGGAAAGATATCGCCTCCAAGATGTAGCATGTGTATTGGCAATCTAACCATTTCTCTACATTTTTAGATAAGGCATAAAAGAAGAACCCTGTAGCAAGGGGCCTCTATACATGCTGTGCAACATACAGGTTTGTGGCTGCCATCCACCTCCAGGCAGATGTCCTCCCCCACCTTACACGGCTTTCAAAGCTTTTCCAAAAGGAAGAAGTCAAGAAACGCGTGAGTTGATTTTGAATGACTATATAAACACTTGTTTATAGGGGGGGCATATGAAGAGGCTGGATAGCCAGTCCTGGTTCGAATCTCAAATCTGGTGGCCCTCTGCTGCGTGTTGTTCTACCTCTCTCTGCCTCCCCCATTTCCTGTCTCTCTTAACTATCCTATCAATTAAAGGCAAAAAGCCCAAAAAACATAGTTTAAAAATGTGTCTGTTTCAAAATTCAATGTTTCAAGTTAACCTGTATTTTTACTCATTTAAAAACAATCTTTCCAAAGATAATGGAGCCATACTTAGACCATCTGACTGAGCACCTGGAGAGGAGACTCCCTGTGATGAACATCTCTGCTGCATTCAATGTACTCAGCCCACAAGCAGTGGAGAGGGAAGATGATGACTTTGTAGGAAACTTAAAACTGCTTGCCAAAAAATTTCCTACTGTGGATGAAGGAGAAGTACTCTGGGAATGGACCAGTTTCAAGGTGCATGTTGGCCAGGGCATATTTAAGGTAAGCAGCAGTAGCAATGAAATGTTGAATGAAATTCTCGATTATAATAATAATAATCGATTACAAAAATAATCGATAGCTGCAGCCCATAAATGTATATTTATTCTTCTTTATTCTATATTTGTCACAGAGTACAAATATCTTGGCGTCTGGTTAGATGAAGATCTCTCATTCAAATATCATATTAATGAACTTGTCTCAAAGTTGCGACAAAAATTGGCTTTCTGTATAGAAATAAATTTTGTTTTCCAACGCCTGCAAGAAAAGTAATAACTGAAGCTGTGTTTATGTCTGTTATGGATTATGGAGATTTAAGAGGAAGAAAGGCGCAAGAGACACTGTTTATATTTTTAAGGCCCTTCTAGGCAGGCTACCACCTTATATTGTAAACTTACTGGAGTGGAGCCTAGGCTCTTGTATGACCCGCCTCCTCAAAGTTCCACCAGCCTGCACAAATATCAGCAGAAATGCTTTTTCTTGTCTAATTATTTTAAATGATGTATATATTTATATGTCTATAGTGTTGTTTGTAATCACTGTAAATGTTTGAGGAGTTTAGTGCATCCACTGATCTCATACTGTCTGATCTCTACACCATTCAAAAATATCTGTCTGTGGGGGCTCCATATCAGGATTCTGACCTTGTCCAGCAGTGCCACTGTGAATGAGGCCTTATTAAATCATTTCTGGTGCACAAGGCACCAGAAATGATTTAATAAGGCCTCATGCTTTTTTGTGGAGTGAAGAAGGAAAAATGAGAGAATGAGAAAGTGGTAGACATGGTATGCCTACAAGTTTGTCAAACCTGATTTTTACCACTTCTTAAAAAACACACATGAAAAATTCCTCAGGTATAATCTTCCAGTCTTTTTGTAATACCAGGTGTCACTTTTTACAAACAAGAGTAGTCTATCTTCTCTTGCGGCTAACTGTAGTGCACTATCTGTGATTTTATGTCAGCCGAACAAGGGACCAGGAAGAAAGAGTGAGGCTAAAAGAAAATGGATATTTATACACCTTACGCACCAAAGAGAAAAGTATTTTTGGGGTGACAGACAAGCCAATTAACAGTCAACACACGAGGAGTGTGAGAGAACAGAGAGGAAGAGATGTAAAAAAGATGCAGAGATTGTGAGATGAGAGATAATTAAAACTGGATTTATAAGCCCAGCAATTCTTGCTCTGTCTTGGTGTGTTGAAAATGGACTCTCTGTGTAGTCACCAGTGGAGATGGTTAGCCACCGCACCAATTAAAAGGGAGAAAAATTTATTGGGAGAAAACTTCTACAAGTCAACTGTCTTTACTGCAGAGTAAATAAAACTTATCCTGAGGAAAAATTGGATCTCCAGAATGCCATCTGGGGTTAGTAATTAGCTGCTACGCTGTAATGGTGCCCCTGTCCTACTGTATTTAATAAGGATAACACACACTCATTGTTGCCTCATTTAAAAGTTTCAATGTGGCTGTAAATTGGATACAGCGAAATTACTTTATGACTCATTTTTCTTCCTGAAAGCTGCATGTTACAGTTTTACAGATTCATATCCCCATTCTACACCTAAGTGTTTTTATCTCCTCACCCTTCTGCCAACCAAAGTCTCTTCTGACTCGAAGCCAACTTCCCTGTGAATATATAAAATGATATATCATCTTCATTTTTTGTGCTTAAACAATAACTGCAGAAAAAGTGGCGATGCTGCAGGATGTACAGCTCTTTGTCGCTCTAAAATGCATATGCAATCCATACCCCTGTTCTATCAGATCTCAGTGTCGGTATGTATCCGTGTACACCAATGCTGAAACAACAAATCAATTAATCTATGAGTCGCTTGACACAAAATTAGTAGACAATCTCATTATTGCCTCATGCAAGTCATCAATCAAGTAAAAAAGCCGAATATTAGTATCAGTATATTTAATGTGTCTTTTGTTTTGGACAGACAAAACAATCAATGTGTAGACTTTACCTTAGGCTTCTAAACATCACAAATCCCAAAAGCCCAGCGGTGGAAATCTATCTATCTATCTCTTTGTCACATCTGAGAAAAGTGAACAAATGGAAAAAAAAATTTGTGTATAACTCTGTATTAAAGAGCATTCAAACATACTACTACATAGTTACAGTGACCTTAAAAAACATGTAAAACCATTCATCTTCAAATAATCAGTTACGGCAGTCATAGCGATAAGTCCTCAAATATTTTACTTTAGAATAATAATTTGGCCAATTTTTAAATTGGATTTTTTTAGTAGTTTATGTTAGTAGTAGTGCAGTGGTGGACCAACTGTGCTCATTTGGAATTAAATGAATAACTGCAATTTATGTCATTTTCCATGATAATAGCTCACTTGAAAATGTTTACAAAATGATATATTCCAACGTGATCTCACTATGAATATTCATGATGTAACTGTAGCTAAATTAATATAGACTATGTCCTACATCTCTCATAGTTTGGAGAGATTTGACATTGTTAACATATCTAAGAAGTTAACTATCAGGATGAATTATTATTAACCTGTCCCTGAGTTATTAAATGTTCCATGTTGTAGATGAGATTTCCATGTCTTGTTGGACTGGAAAGCAAGTCTATTTTAAACAAGTCTTTTTAGATACTGTAAAAGTATGAAAATCGCTCAATTCATAAAGAAATCCTCACAGCTAATTTTTCAGAAACTGTAACTTAAAATGTGTCATCAGGACTACCATCGGTCTGTGATGAGCAGACAAAATGCTGAGGAAACTCCACTATCACTGCAAAGACAGTGATATCAGAAACCAGTGAATATATTTTTCTCAGAAATACCAGAGCATTTTAGTCAGCTGATTTCAGCACTAACTGGTCCTGGCATTAATTAATTTCACAATATGCACCTGGTTTTATGTGTGTTGGTTAGACACAAGATCCCCCCCTCCATTAAATAGTTACTGTTTCTTTAAATTCCTCCATCTTCGAAATAAAATTAATCTTTTAACCAGACTTGGACTTGGAAAAAAATGTATCTAAGGACAGCTTAAGTAAAGGTGCTACAGCAGAGTTATATAATTATTTGTTATCAAATTCAGTTGAAAATGCAGATCATAAACGAGAAGCGTCGAGGGAAGATCTAGGCACAGATATATTATTAGAGGACTGGCAGTCTATATCCAGGGGCGGAGCTTCAGGCGTGGCTGGGAGTGCGGTACTCCCCCGGACCGGGGTCCAGAGGGGCCCGTCGCCATGACAACGATCTGACCGGACACGCAGGTTCAGGTCCGGTTCGCTTGACATTACATTGTTTTACAACACACGTGCGCGCAAATGACAATGAAGAGGAATGAGTATAGTCAGTTACTTTGACCTTATTACAGGATTAATGAGTTCAAATCCCCACAGCTATACTAAGTCATTAAATTATGCACAAAATGCTTTATGACTGAGAAGTGGACGTTTGTGATGTATATGTGTATTGTTTCTTTATAATTTAGTTTTGTTCTGTTTATGCTTTAGGCTTTTTGCCTTTAAGTGTATGTGTATGTACTAAGAAAATGTTAATAAATATATTGTTTCCAAAAAAAAAAGAAAAAAAAGTTACTGTTTGAAATCAAAGCATGTGAGGGGCTTGGCCAGCCTCTCCTCTTTTTGGGCTTTCTGTCCAATATTTCCTTCATTCTGCACTCAAGCCCATCCATCTTGGGAGACTCCCTCCTTCTCAGTGTACTCCTGCTGGCTCTCCACCAGGATTCACTGCTTTCCTGCCACTGGTACAGTGGGACCTGCAGCTGTTCCTCTGCTTTCTGTAACTTCAGCATACACCTTTTCCACATGCTCCCGCTGAACATAGGAGGGCTTGCTTTTTCTGTCTCTTACCACACATCCTCTTTCATCTTCAGCAGATCCTTCTCTGGTTGACCTTCTTTTTATTGTACCTCTTCCACAGCAACGATGTTTTTGGTGAATCTCAGCCCAGTTCCAGGGCCACTGACTAATTTTTTATTCTGAGGGGCTCCTCAGCACTAAGTTTTCTTTGATGTGCTGTATTTCTCACAGGAGTACTTTGTCCTCCTCCACCCCCTGGTCCTGTTGCTGCTGCACCTGAAGCTCTGAAACAGTGACTGCCCCCTGCCTCTCTGCTGGCTCGTCATCCTGGTCAGGGTTTTGTTTCTGCTCCAACTTTACACTGAGACCCACATCTCCTCATTCTGCTCTTGCTCAGCATCCTCAGTGTTGATCACATTGATCTGGAGCTTGCCTGTGCACTGCCCAAATATTCATGAGCCTTTTGCAGCTGCAGAATCAATCTCTGCGCCCTGACTTTGAGCACAAACTGTTCACATTTGCAGTAGTCCTGCTGCTTCAAAGTTGGGTAGGTCACAGTGTACCTCTACCAACTCTGTCAGCCAGGATATGAAATTAAGAAAATATTTTGGGGGCAAATTGGCCCCCATGGTTTAGAAAATGGGGGCATTTTCAAAATGTTTGGGGGCCATTAAAAAAAAGGTAATTAGAGCTTAAATATACATTTTTTATAGATTTGAATGCATGAAGTCATGAACACCTTGGCTTGTGCCCAAATAAATAAAAAGCCAAGAGACAAGTTTTCAAGTCGTAGCTATGAGAGAATGCAAGAGACAGCTGTAGGAAAACTATTCAAGCTTTGTTTAGCCTGCAAAATTAAAAACATTAGTATTACATCATGACCTGACTTGTCTTCATGGATTTACAAAGATAAAGGTATATCCTCAATCCCAGAACAGTACATGTAAACTCTCGTGCTTACAACTGCCTTATTCTTATTATATGAATAAGAATAAGGCTAGAGGTGCACCGATCGATTGGCCGGCCGACCAAATGTTGTAAAATCGAAAAGCTACAGTGTGTTCCAGGAAAAGAAGAAAGGAGGAAAGAGAAGCAAGGAGGAAAGGTGAGAAAGGGTGCAGTGGCAGGTCAGGAGCAAGAAGAGAAGCAAAGAGAGTCTGGTCATTTAATTTGAAGTTATTTGCACTCACAGGAATACAAGCCAGAGTTGCATCCTCATTGACACTACAGCACAACAGCACCACTGCTGAAAAAACATGTAGGGGAGGGGAGGGAAACACTGATAATCATTTATCAGTGTGGATGCTCACATCATTATATTTAGTTAGCTTCCTTAGTGTGGACAGCCTTTACCTATAACTGACCTGGCCATCATCAGACTCAGAGACAGCCACAAAAACTCCAGCTCCAGAGAAAAGTGTGGGAGATGTAAGACCATATTAAGATGTTTCTGGTAGTTCAAACCACAAATATATATTCTTATCAAAATTTATAATACCATAAAAATGTTAAATATGGGACCTTTACAGGTTTTATAGCCAGATGATATATGTAGAATAAAGTTGGTTCTCTGAATAAAAAGAAGACATGAGATTCGGCTCATCCTTCAGCTGTCATCGTAGAAACCACTTACAAAAATAATTTGTCTCTTCCTCTTCCTCCTTCTGCCACTCCTATCACTGTCTTGGTATTTTGAGTTTGACACTAATTCTTCTCGCTCATTCTCTGCTTCCTCTGTGGCAGGAAATAGCATCTATTAATGAGTGTAGGAGGAGGAACATTTGGAGCTGGTGCATGATATCATTCTTCAAACGAAATGTTTTACTGTAAACAGTATTGTAAACCTCTCCACCTCAAACACACACACTCACCATTATGTTTGCAGTGAACACTAACTCATGTAGTTGTTGACCATAAACCGTGGCCACAGTACAGGGTGTTTCCTGTTTGCCATTACTGATCAAGCATTTCTAAATTGCCTTGTGGAGGGTCACATGGGGAGATCAGGATTATTTACAGGAGACAACTGGTGACAATTACATGGTTCAAAATTGACTTGTTACAGCTAGGCTGCAGCTATCGATTGTTTTTGTAATTGAGTATTCTATCGAATCATCGAGTAAACCAATAAGGTCTTTTGCCTTATTAAATAGCAAAAGTAAAAATGAGAAAAAATGAATAATCGATTATTGTGATATACTGATATGCCTAACAAAACAGGAATAAAATGAATGCAACATGATTAAATTAATGCAGCATTTAATTTGCTTCCTTGAGCTAATATTAGGGACATTATAATCAGCCATCAATATCTGCTCATGCCCACATTTTACATTATACTCTATATTCTTGTATATCTTACACTGTTTGCACTGATACTGGAGCTGCTTTTAATCTCACTGTACATGTGTATAGTGACAATAAAGGCATTCAATTCAATTCAGTTATTGGCTTTGCTCCTTCTCACCTATGATCGCTCCACTGAATTCTGACAACGCTGTGTATTCATGATAAAGGTCCATGTGAAACACAAGTGGAGCATGTTGTGTCATGTGAATGTGAATGATTCAAGTAATCAAATAGTTCGAATTATTCAAGTGATTATTTTAGCCATAGTTACAATAAAAACTGTGATTCAGGGCCATGACAGAAAGGGTAGGTAGAAGGGAAAGAAAAAGTAGCCCTCATGGGAAATCACAACAAATTCCCACCCTAGATGTAACGTATAATCCCACCAGCATGTTCTGGCTTTACCCCAGTCTATTTACCCAGTTAGGCCTTCCAGTCAACTTACTGACAGTAATGTGTAGAACAACTCTCCATCCTGCTGCTTTTCCCTTGTGCTCTATTGAACCCATCTGCGGGCACTGACTCCTTTGATGAATACCTTTGGCAACTCAAAAGTGGTGCAATCAGACCTGGGGAGTAATTTGACCTTTTCTCAAGACGTAAACAGTTATAGGTTAAACATCGGGTAGCCAAGACCAAATCATCCTGAGTCTCAAGGTCTTGAGGGGGTGAATAACATCTGGGCTGTATGACAGTATGTGGTTTGGCCCGTCCCTGTCTCCCTGTTTTTCATGCCTGGCTATTCCCATCTAATCAAACTGGGAAGTTTTAAGATGTCTCCCTTATCAGAGGATGCAACAGAGGATGGCTCCCTCTTCCAAGGCAGAAAGATATGCAATAGATGGCATGTGTGGAGAGAAACAAAGCAAATGAACAGTACGGACAGTCAGCATGATTGTAAACATTAAGAAGAGAGGAGAGAGACAAAAAAGACTAAAAGAAAGAATAAACAAGCCCAGGCTAAAAAGGTAAGGCTCAGGAGAAGGACATGACAGACAAAGAAAGAACAGGACAGCACCAACAACAACAACGTCTTTAGCCTTTGCAAGATTTTGAAAGATCCTGCAGCTTGTCTGGCTCACACCAGAGAGCAGGAAATAACCTCATTTACTTTACCCAAAACCTGTCCAGTGTTTGTGTCATGTAAAAACTAACAAAATCAAAATAACAAACAAATTATGGTGAAATGAATGTAGGCCTTGTGCTAAAATCAGCTCAAGAACAACACAGGGAAAAGCATGAAGTATCACAACCAGACAAAAGAGACAACACATTTTAATTTAAACTCATCAACGGCTGTGAGCTGATATGAGATTTACCACAGCTTGAGAAACTTTTAGGGACGCTGATTTCTTCTGAGAGAACTCTGCAGAGCTTTGGACAAACAAGGCCACAAAACAGAGACTGGCACCTTTCTGGCTGAAACTTTACAATATACTTTGTATTATGACTGACAGGTTGGAGAGCTGCAATGTGTCATTTCAGGACATCCTAAGCAAGTTCACTGTTACCATGGTTATGCTAGAAGATTATAACAACTCATGTTGGGCCAGTGTTTAAACAGCCAGAGGGACTCCTAGACAGGTGCTCTGACACACACACACACACAAACACTTTCACATGCATATACGGTACCAGGCCTCTACAGCTGACGTAAATGCGTATGCAAATACCAGAGCTTTCGCAGTGGCTTTAAAGATTCAACAATCTATTGCAGACAAAAGGCACAACTTCAAAGCAAAGGCTCTTGGCTGAGAAGATTCACCAGCACATTAAAAGTTAACTCACATCTGACAGCTCTAACACAGTTTTTAGTTGCTAACATGTACACATGGACTGCATTAGAGACAGGCCTGGAATGCAGCCATCTCCACTCCTTTAATGTGTTGTTTTCTTTTCTTTGTGATGCAGTAAAGGGTGGATGTTCATTATGTGCATCAAACTAGAGAGCAACACCTCCTCCCTTCATCCCTGACTCACAGATCAAAAAGACATGAGAAAGGGCAGACAGAGATCAAATGGGCCTGTGAGAAATCCACCCACAGGACATCTCCAGAGCCTCCACTGGCATACACAGCACTCGTATCCAATGTTACAAATTCACACTTCAATACAAGAGCACACACACACACACACACACACACATAAAAACGTGGATAAATGGCTAAAGGTCAGCTTTCAGAAGCCAGCGTAACTCTCACAAGGTCAGTTTTCAATATGAAATATTGGTTTGGAAATCATTGACGGAGCCCTGCAGCTACCAGCCAGATCACAAAGCAAACTCTGAGGAGCTCATGCCAAGACCTGCCACCTCATAAATCTACTGTAACTTTGGTCCAACTAGCATTGTAGAAATAAAATGATGCATGACTTTGCAACTGTATTGTGTAATTCTTGTGTCAAATATATTTAGAAAACAACAAAAATAAAGAAACACGTAGCCACACATGGAGCAAAACAAAAAAAAAAAGATCAATGGCTTGCTACAGCTGACACACCATCACACATTAGGTACTGAAATACTCATTTGCATGCTTTTTTATTATTATCACGTTCAAGACCGTGAACGTGCATCAGAGACAAAGAGAAATGGATGAACAGAGGCAAAAATAGCTTGATAGATTGCTTGATAAAATAAATAAAGTTTACTATGCATCAGCACAGGAAACCATCACAAAAACAACACATCCTTAAATGGCCAAAAAACTAGTAATCCCTTTCGTCCAACTCCTGCGAAACTCGTTCATTTCACCAATATTTTGTTATGAATCACCAGTCGTCCTGGGTTTTTTTACAGGGGTTTTTACTAACGTCAACTACCTCGATGACGTCATTGCTGTGTGCCACCGCAGCGCAGCTCATTCACTCTGCTCTGCCTGTGGAAGCTGAACTTTGTCCAACTGGTCATTTTGTTTGGACAATTTGGAAATACAAAAAAACGAACCATTTTAGCAGTAGCAAGTTCCGTGTAGCCGACCGTCGTAGGTCATGGAGTGAATGAGCCGTGATGCGGTAGCGCACTGCAGTGACATCATCGAGGTAGTTGACGTTAGTAAAAACCCCTGTAAAAAACCCTGGATGACAATAACAAGGCAACTCCGAACCGCTCCGAACTCACAAGGGAATAGTGCTGGAGATTCATAACAACATATAATGTCTTATTTAGAGGCTGCATTGTCGATGCCCCATCACTCCCATTATATGGATATACACGGACCTCGAATGGGTCTAAATATCGTCCAAAGGACTCCAAGTTACAGTGAACGTATTTTATGCTAGAAACAGGGTCCAGGTTGCAAAACATGGAACTTCTCCTTTAAACTGTAAACACATTGTCAGACCACGCACAGCATGGGGAGCCTGACAGCGCCTCACTGTCACAGCTTGGAAGACATTAGGGAGGTGGCTGATATCTTTGGCCAACAACAACTAACAGCTTCAACAGCTTCTTTCTCTGAAGTTGGTGGTTAATCAGTTGGTGTCGTTTACTGAAACTGAAAATCATACTTATCTAAAGAAAGACATTTAAGCTCAAGAAAACACTGGTGTTGAAAGTGTGTTCTCCTGCATCGTTTTAAAAGCTTTGTCGCTCCTTGTGGTGACAAGTGACAAGCTCGGTGTCCATGATCAGATCAGAAGAGAGGAGTTTAAGGGCTGCACAGTATATGAAATAGAACATGCAATTCATAACTTAGACTTTATTTTCTGCCTTTCTCCACTACTGTCCCCATCCTCCTCCTACATATGCATCCTTTTGATTTTACTCTACAACACTCATTCCCTCTCCTCTAAGGATAGCTACCAATTCCCATCTTCACCACCCCCAAGTACACACAGCAGGGATGCTGTCAGAGAAGGATTATAATGTCTCTGATCTGGTTAATGGACAGTAATGGTAGATGGCTGATGAACAGGAGGGGTCGGGGAGGAGTAGTGAGGAGAGGGGTGGGGTGAACCGTTGCAGGGGTGTACTATCTGAGCCAGGTCAGAAAGCAGATCAATCCCCAACTCCTCTCCTTTCTTCTGCTGCCCTCCTCTCTTTACGCTACTCCTCTCTTCTCCAGGGATCTCATTATGGCAGACTCACTGGCCATGAGGACTGACCCAATCTGCCTATGAGATGGGCTAAAGACTGGGACGAGCCCTGTGTGTAAGAGGAAGGGAGTAAGTGGGAGTGTGAACGAGGGAGGCTGACAGAGATAGTGGAAGAAAGGATGAGGAGACAAAAAAAATGGGGGCTGCAGAATGGAGAATGTGTAAGAAGAAGAAGAAGAAGAAGCTGTAATAGACGAGTCGAGCACGGAGCCTAAGGTACCAGATTGTTATTACCGCTGCAGATGGTTTGGGAGATGCTTCCAGCTGAATTATGTTTTGTTATAGCGTCTGTGTGTATGTATGTGTGTCACATCCATGTCTGCATGCTGCTATATGCTTGTTTAGTTTAAGTAATGTCAGCTGAATGGCATGTTTTCACAATAAATAACCAATTAAAAGCTCAGAGGGAGTTTGCAGTGAGCTACTGCGTCCAATCAAATCCCCATACACCAGCTGTAAACCCTCTCCCTCTCATCACACATGCAGCCTGCTGTAAATATCCAATCAGGTGACTCACAATCCCGTGCTCACAAAAACAACAGTGAATGACATGAAGTGAAAAGACTAAGATGAGCTGAAATGTTTACTCTGTTCTCACTCCATATTCTCCCTATCTCCCCTCTGTATCTTGATCAACATCCATCTTGCCCTCTGCTCTTTTTCACTTGTCAGCTCTTCTCCATTTGTGTAACAGCTTTTATTGATTTTTTTTTCAGAGGGGTCATAAGATGCTCTTAATGTGTCTCTGAAGACTGTTAGTGTGTTTATATTTGTGTACATGAGCTGATGTTGACTATTTGGTATGTGCCTGCACAGATGCACACACTTACATGCTCATATTAGTCTTTGGCCAGTTTGGGCAGAGACTTGGATGAAGAAGAAACAAGACACACATACCTATACATACTTTCGATCTCACACTCACACAAATGTGGGTTCATGACGGCTCTAATGCAGAGTTATTATCCTCATAATCTCCAAAATCCACCAAGTCTTCTCTCTATTCTCCCACCTCCTATTTTCAGCTTTTGAGCCATCCATCGTTATCGCTCCACCTCCTGCAGACATCAGCTCTCTCCTATTCTCGTTTTCACTCTTTACCATAGCAATAATAAATCTCCAAGAGATCTTCACAATGGGCTTTTACAAAATCAATGGCTATTTTGGAGTAGCCTATCACCTTCTAGGCATGACCCTGTTTGCTTCAATGGATATATATTTATATAGATCTCAAATGATAAAAAAAAAAAAAATGAAATCCCAAATAAAAGCTACTATCAAAACACATTTCTGAATCTCAGAAAGGTAGGGTAAGAAATATTGCAACAAATAATACTACTAGTACTTCAAGACTGCAATGTGCAGTCATATAATATACATTTCTGTAGAAAGAATCATTTTTTATATGCTTTATAAAATGGAAAGGTGAATTCAAGCCATCTGACTGGTTCTTAACTGTGGTGTGATGAGCGAATATCACAGCTGCGCCTGTTAACAACATATCACTCTGCGTCTGAGAAACGACAAGAAACTCCTAGTGTAAGGAGAGAGTCTGTAGGTTTGCTCGTTGCAGTTGGTAAACACAACATTCAAACTGGGCACCTGGTCCTGGGCTCAGCTGTGCACGCCTCCTGCCCCTGACAGCAGCAGCAGCTGTCAGGACAGCATAAAAAGGTTTGCGGGTGCTGGTGACGAGCTTGCGGGTGCTTGTGGTGGCAGGCTGGTGGGGCCTACACGTGCTGCACACCCAACTTCACCTGCGGTCTGTCACTGGCTAGGGAGAAAACACCAACTCCAGCCCAGCAAATCATACACATTTAGCCACTGAGAGTATTTTGAAGCAAGACTTGTCATTCCTATCTAAAAAGATTATGTCTAGCTGCCTTTTTAATATCTCAAAGTAACTGTACATTAGGGCTGGCCCCAAATAGTCGACCAAGAAGTCATTAGTCAACCAAAATTTCATTGGTTGATTGGAAAAAAACACAAAAAAATATTTGGGGCCACGTCTTATCAAAATTAAGTCAATTCTATATGACTGAACTATGTATGAAAGGCTAGAAGGATTTTAATTTGAAGGGCCAGATATAGGAAGTCGTGACACTCACTTATACAGTTTTTTTTGCGATATCGCAGTTGTTAGATAGTTAACTATCAATATCATATCATGTCGGCAAAAAAAATCTGAAATCTGTGCAATCTGTTCAATCTCGTGCAGTTGTGCGCTGTTGACGTGCACGAAAAAACAACCGCTTTGCATCAAATGCGCGCCGCTACGGCTTTTGGGTTGTGGGCGTGCATGGCACGCGTCTACATTGCATGGATTTGTGCGTGCAAAAGACGCTACATCTGAACGGCCCCCCATGCAGGCACACACGGTTTAACCAAGGCGGCAGCCAAAATCACCCAGGCGGCCTGCCTTTACAGTCCAGCTGGCTCCCCAAACTTTTGCGCATGGTGGTTGGATGTTTACTCTGGACAGGGCGTTTCCTTTTCCCAGTGCAGGGGCTCACAGGCACACACAAACACTTTGCTCGCGTTACTGTGTCCCAGCGCACTGACGCACAGGTGCACACAAACTGCCCCTCAGCTGACATGGCAAATTTTTTTCTAGTGGCCACTCATTGAATTGCAACGAAAAATCCCCTGTGGCCCAAAAAGCATTTTTCCCATAGACCGCAATAGTAAAAGAGATAGCTGTAAAACTGTTCACAGGACACCTCCAGCTGTAACCACTGCTAATTACTAATCTTTGTATTCTATATTTTTAAGTCATGGACTTTTTATCCGTCAAAAAGTTGTCCAAAGGCCAGAAAAGCCCCAGAAATGTCTCTTTTCCCAGAATAACATCACAGCTGTGTGCGTGTCGTGCTGTCTCAGGAACGAGGAAGTCCGAAACTTAACGAGGACACCATCCAGCACAAAAATCAGTCAGAAAACTGAAAAGACGTCTCAAAGGTGAGTTTTCGTTTGTACACATCAATCACATTAATGTCTGTTATTAGTCTCTCCTCAGCTCTTATTCTTAAACATAACGTTTTAATTGATAGGATCGCCTTGTTATGACTGGATTTACTGATGTGACACTAGGGCTGCCAAGATTAGTCAACTAGTCACGATTACGTCGACTATCAAAATCATCAACAACTAATTTAATAATCAACATCATCGTTTATTCGGCAATGCAAGAGCATGGTTATATAAGAGCAGCAGCATGCTCAGGGTTTCCACTACATGTAATTGATTGTGGCGCACCGCCACGGCAAAATAAAAGCCGCCACACTTTCAGAAATGATTTTTAGATGTTAAAACAATGTAAAGTATTGTCTGAATGGATACATACATATATATTTGATGCATAATGATGATTGTAAATGCTGTTGTAATTGTGTTAAAATAATGATCCATAATTTCATTTAGTTGAATAATTTAGATAAAAATGTTAAATAAGTAAATTCATGTGTGTGTTAAAACATGGGTTAATTTTATAATATACTTTCTAAGTTTGTTATATCAATGCCGTTGTGTATCAGCCCGGAACCAATTTCCGTTACCTGTGTGTGCTGCTACGGCAGACTTACCGATGCTGCACCGTGATACGGAACTGCTAAGCATGACCTTAAAGCATGTCAAGAACTTCTCTTCACGAACAGCGGCTAACGAGTTCTCACGGCATAATGGAAAGGCCTAAATGCAAAAGGCATACGGCATGAATGATGGAGAAGACAAATAAATGCCAGTAAGAACAGAACCGTGTGTGTGTGTTGTGACGAGAAGTACAATGATTGTCCATTGTGATTTAAACTCTACAGGTTCAAACAAACTCGTTTTCAGTGTAACATCGTAGATAAATTAACCTACAATCGTACCGTCTTGCTTTTTAAATCATTATCTTTGTGTTCAAGCCCGTGTGAGTCCAGAATGCAGATCGCTTGTTCTCATTGCCCGGGGGCATGATGGGAGGCGCCTAAAGCATCACGGGGGGTGATTCTGCTGGGCATATTCAGAGGGCCCATAACAGGGACCACCAGGCAAGCAACACGAGGAGCAAAAACATATGCAGGGTTTTCTGTAACATTATAAGATGGCACACCGCCCCCAGTCCAGGCTGAATGAAGGGGCAATTAAAAAAAAAAGAGAAGTCCACTAGTCTCCTTGAAGCAGCAGCACTATGTTGCATGGAGTGGGACTCCTTTCTTAGCCCCAGCATGGCGGTAACCATAGTAACTCACTCACACACATACACACCTGTGTGTGTGGTCACTTCTGGAGAGAAGCAGCAGAATGGGAATAAATGACAATAACAGATGTAGCCTAAGGATATTTTACATTTGCCTCAATGCTCTGTTGATCTCCCTGATTCTCTGTCCTGGAGCTGTCAGTCTCATAACACACTGACTCACCAGAGACCTTAAACTCAACACGGAGCAGACTGACGTTCTCATGGCCAGTGATGCTGTTAGCGCCGTAGAGACGTGTTTACCGAATACACGATTATGTTTATTGTGACATTTACCAGTAGCCTACTGATGCGGTTTGATGTGATATGAATGAGACTCAATTCTGGGGGATCTGGCCCTGTGTTATAGCTGGTGTTATGTGGCATCGTATAACTTTGTCTTTTGGAGGCAGCCCAGGAACAGCAGTAGCAGGATACTTGATATCAGCCCAGTGTCATGACTGAACCCCGGCAACAACAACAAAAAAAAAAAAG
>OMNW01019121.1:13760-37338 GCA_900303245.1 Selene dorsalis | reverse complement strand
GCTCAGACCTGCTAGCCTAGCATGCTAGCATAGGAACAGTAGGCTGGACACTGATAATTCTCATGAACGTCAGGACAAATGGTCTCTGGCCGTCCAAAGTTACTACAGCTGACTGGATACACTGGTGAAGTTGACTCGAAGTTGACATGATGTGCTGTACACATGATCCCTGCCCTGTAGCTGCTGATAGTGGAGCTGTGCTTTCTTTTAACATGCATCTTACATATGAGCCTTATCTGGGAGAGAGGCCAGGTGAGGAGAGCAAATTATAAAGACAGTAGATAGGTGGCTTAGATTCAACAGCATGTTTAATGAGTGTGTTGGTCATGTAAAGTGTAAGGAAAGCAGAAGAACACCTGCTTAAAGCCGTTCACTTGTGATAAGATCACCTCAGACATATAGTGTACCAGGACTGAACAGGCCTTTATGTGGTTAGTACTGTACTAACAGTAGGGGGCAGCAGAGAGCAAAAAGTGTGTGTATCCAAGAAATACACCCACAATTAGTTTTTCCACAAATTTTTCCCATATTGGCATCTTTCTGACGACCACTCTGAAACTTGTAGAAATGCATAAAAACAGCCTCTAGAAGCCATTACAGTGAAAATATGGTGAGGACCAGCCTACATGTCCTCACTTTACAAAATGGTCCTCACTCCAAAGATTTAAAATTCACACTTGTCCTCACAATGATAGGAGTACAAACACACACACACACACACACACACACAGCCAGTCCAGAGTATGTATCCAGCTTGGTGTTGTTCGTTTAAGCTCCTTGACTTTGTGTTGTCTGTACCATTACTAACAATTAGTCATGTGTCTAACGGCAGAAAAGCAAACAGAGCAAAAACATAAATCTACTTATTTAATCAAGAAATTAATCACGGTCTGTGTGCATAATAGAGAACTTATTCAAACATCAGGCTCCATGTACTTCCAGAATCACAAAAGCATTTTCTCAAATTAATTCCTATTTTTCTTGTTGGCTTTGAAAGCCTCACATTTTAATGAAATGTTAATTCATTAGACCATTACTGGAGGAAATGTTTTTTTTCTTCAATCTCATCCATGTATAATTACTTAAAATGTTTCAAGCGTTTGTGTTGCAGTTTCCCCTTCTCGTCTTGAGTGTTCTATGTCTACAAACATTTGAAATGTTCACTGGCTGCTGGACCAATTAATTGCATTTATTTATTCAATTACTGATTTATTCATTCATCCATTCATGCAAGGCCTGCTGTACTGTAAAGCTGTGTTTGTCCATTTAAATATTTTTTCCCTTGAATCATAATGAACCATCTGCTCCGTTTTAGGAGGCATTTTCAGGACACTATTCAAACACCAAAGCAGAATTTTTAAGTTATAAATCTTAGGATAAAACTCAATATTGGAAAGAATGACAAAAGATTTCTGCTGCAAAAGCTGCACCCCAGTCTGAGTTATTATCTCAAGTCTCTCTGGATTATCACTGGCAGAGAAGACTGAGATAAAACTTAGAAATGACTTTATGTGCCTATTTCACCACAGTCAAAACTCCTGCACACCCAACATCACTGACCTTAATTATTAACTCATTAAATCTGCACATCCTGTTGTTTTTTTTTTTGCTTCTGTGTCCATCACATGACTCTCCTGAGGGAGGAAGGACTCCTGCACTCACTCCTTCATCACTTTGTCTAGAGTACAATAGGTCACATATCATTGCATGTCTAGACACACAAACACAGAAAACACCCCACTGCTTTCATTACCCCAAAACATATGGTTGTCCCTAGGGAGCACACTGTTATGATTTCCGCTCTGGGAGATCATAACGAAAAATGCGCGAACACACAGACACGCATATATCCCCACACAAAGCGGAAAGCACAGGGCCTTTTGTTGGGCTGGCCTATAAAGGAACATATGAGTCTTTAGTGGCCTCTGCACCTGTCATTGTGTTTACATTCACCTCTGAGATCGAGGACTGGTGACCAGTTGTGGGAGTGAATAAGTGTAACGGGAAGCAGAGAGAGACGGTGAGTGAGTGATAAACAGGCCACTTGCAATGGGTGGCGGAGGGTTTGCATGTTTGGATAGGGGAAGGAAGGGCACTGAGGTGCTGAGTAAGCAGGTCGCTGTTGTCTCATCATCAATGAGCTCCTTTCCACACCTCTAGTACAAACTCCTGTCCTTGTGCTTCTTTCTCGGCTCGCCATCCTGTCCTCTTATTTTCATCCGTTGTAGTGACAATTAGTCAAAAATCAAGCCAAAATGTCCAGTTTTGCAAAGTTTCCATTAATTTCCATCAGCTAACATATCATCTGCCAGTATACATTCAAAACAGTTTAAGATCTAGTTGAACTGAGTATATCATAGCCTACAAGTTCTATCTGTGTACTTTGCTGTACTTCTTTCTCATGCAACACCTCATTTTTCTGTCCTGAACACAATGGAAAGAATCTGTAGCTTCTCTTGAATAACCTACAGTGGCCACCAGGGAACAGCAGTTGCATTCCAGCATGAATAGTTGGCTGCTCAATGTAAAAATGAGAAATTAAGGTTAGATGCAGGGTAAAATGAAATTCGCATCTTCTTTCTTGGTTTAATATTTCATATGAGATAGATGAGGTCCCATCCCCATCCCCTTGGGTGGCTCTGGTTTAAGTCATCTTTCACGTTCCTCAAAAACAGAGGAGCTGCAGAAATATTCAAAAACCCCTTGACACTCATGAACTTCTGTACTGATCTTATTCAGGGAACTAGTGAGATCCAGGATTGCTCCCTTATTAGCTATAATTCCACAATGGATGTAATTTTTGGGTATTTAAGGTTGTATGAGTTGTGAATGCTATTGTCATGATGCAAGCACTGTTTTTATGTGTTCATCTTCCCCAAGACAAGCAGGATCTGCAGTGAAGTGATTTGTGGAGCAAACAGTGGTTAAAGGGTTCAAAGCTCAGACCTCGTAAACAGTGAGAAGGAAATCAAGTGTGATGTTTTTGGATGCTTTGAAGTCCTTATGTAAGAAACATCTCTGGTTTTTGACCATGGCATGAAAAAAATGTAACCCCTGAGGTACAGTAAAGTCAACAAAAGCAAAACCAAAGCTTGCCGTCAGATTCAGAGTCATTGAGTGTAAGCCATTATTTCAAAATTATTTGTTTCAGTGTTGGGTGGCATGTATGCATGTGTGACCGTGTGGAGATGTGTGCACTTTCTAACCTCTTCCCTGCGTTCAGATCCAGGTCTCTGTATGAACCACCGGATTTGGGCCTGTTGAGATTTAGGGACACACTCAAGGAAGGTGGAGTTGCTTTGCACCCCAAAGAGCACCCGCTCCTCCACCCGTCCCCCACCAAGACCTAAAGAAAACAAGACCATTATTGATCCAAGAGCTTTCTGTGGTTCAAAGAAAGTCTGTCATGCAGGTTTCCAGTGGTGGCTGTTTCAGTGATTCATTCATCTGCTGACAAAGAGAAAAACTAATTCTTACAAAAAGGAACAAAGTCTACATACTGTCCTCTGTGTCCCAGCACTGACTGGCAGGGTCCCCATGCTTGATGTCTTGTCTCCTGGCTCGCCTGGAAAATAAACCACAAGGTTTTAAAAAGACATTTAAAAATTATCTCTAATTGGCCAAACAGAAATAAAGCTGAGCACACAATCAGAAGTTGTCCTACTCAACTGATGCTCACATTAATCTTAAGGTCATCTGTATAGTTTGACAGCTTCACTGAATTAATAAATCCACACATTCTCTGACTGGGGGATGTTTTTACCAATGTCAAACTTGCATGTACTGGAAAAAACTGGAATGCTGTGGCAAGCATGTGAAGATATTGCCCGTCTTACCTCCAGCAACATTTTTTCACAACCATTTAAAATATGATTTAAGATGACCTCCTATTACTGGTGACCCGCAGCGTCTGACAAGTGGTTGACACGTGAAAACATTGAATCTTTCAAATTTCAAGATGTTGACTTGAGCTAATAAACTGCAGCTGAAGTTAAAGTAAAATTACTCCACCTCATACAAAGACGGATGTTTGTTTTCCTACATAAATCACTGCACTATGACCCAAAGGATCCAGTAATATCCTTTTTAGGTTGTTGCAAGAATTTGGATCATGGAGAATCTGAGGTATATGTTAAGATGCTTTGCAATTGCATCTGAAAATGAAGGGATCATGATGGGAGCATGTCAAATCCAGATTTCATCATATATTGGGTCATAGTTTGACATATCTGATCAAGTACATCTCCATCTCTAGGCTAATTTGTGCAGTGAATGTTACAGTAGAAATGGATTTTTAAAAGTGTCTTCAGACTCTAGCTGGTCTTGGGCTTCAGTTTTTTATTGATTTTTCCTCCTCCACCTACTGTCAGTCCCGTGTGATGGGACATCTGTAGCCTACACTCACGCACTGTGAAGATCAGCTTTCAAAGAGCCCTGGAGACTAAACGGAGGGCCTCCACTATTCCACAAACCAGAAAAGCATCCCCATTGGCTGGTAATCTAGCAGTGTGATCTCTAACTGCAGGGTATAGATTCTGTAGAGGCTAAATTTTCTCCAAGCACACAAACAAAAAAACATGTTTTTACATTTCAGCGACTAGACTCTTGAGGTGTGGAATGACAGTAGCATTAATCAGTCAAGGAAAAAAAATTCTAATCAATAACTCAAATGGAATAATACCATCTGGCATGGAAAAAGTGCTGAAGAGGTGAGGAGAACCAGAATAGAAAACATATTTAGCAACAACTATAAACTCCTGCTGACAGGCCCAGAATAAAGAACCTGGCTTGGGAGCACACACACACACCATGGAGAAGTAGGGCAACAAAGGGTCACTTAAAAGCAGTTGCACTCTCTTCTTGGATCACACATTTTATTGTTATAAATCATTCCACCAAAAAACAAAACTATTCAAAAAATCACAGAGCCATTAATGAGAAGCAGCTCTGCATAGCTGAGAGTCAGTAGTAATATAAAAGATTTAGAGGCAGAATTTACACAGCGTTTTTGGTGCTTACAGAAGTACTCACAAGTGTGTGTGAGTGTGTCCAGCAAATGGGTGTGGTATAGTGCACAATTTAAAAAATGTACTAATGTGATGATTGTAATAACGATGATGATAATGATTTAAATCATTATTCATATTTTATGCATCTGTGTCAGTGTGGTCACTGCTGTGTCATCATTTCATTCCAGTAAATAAAACATTTCCACTGTTTGGCTCCCCAGTGCATCATTATTTTCACATTATTTATGAGCATGATGAAGAGGTTCGCTTGGCTACCATAAAAGTCTACGTATTATAGATTTTATATTCCGTTAATGAAGGAAGACAGAGTAATAAGTATTAATAATGCACTGTACCTTTTCGATGCAGGGATGTATCGTGAGCATGTGTGTCCATCCCAGGCACAGTAGGGGTCTCGGGCCAGACAGCATTCAGCACAGGCTTGGCCATACAGGTGACATCTACTGAGTGAAACCTGTGCTAACCCCTCGCTGGAACCCACGTAGAGTTGTTGCTGTGGTGAAAAACACAACAGCACTCTTCTTTAGCAGAGAGAAAACATTTTAGCAAGTGACGACAGGTTTGTTCTGATGGAAAAACTATTACATATTCTAAATAACTGGGGGCGCTCCAATAACACAATTTAAAACATCAACAGAAACTTGAATCAGAGCACAGACATGCAAGGATTTCTCAGAGAGCACTTTTAACAAATATGAAAAAGAATCTGCTCCGACTCGTCTATAGTTAGGGAGAACTTCCAAAGCACCGCTGAAAACACTAAGAGAGCATACTCACATACACACACATACAGCTCACACACTGCTGGAGATTAATGGAAGCTGTGATTGAGGTTGAAGTGTGTATTGACACCACTGACCCTTAGATAATGAGGCAGAATGGAGAGAGAGAGGGAGAGAGCTAGAAATAAATAGGAAAGGCTAAGAAGAGAGTGGAAAATGGGATACATGAATGATCAGGAGATTAAAAACAGTATGTCTTGTATAAAGCTTTGCACACCAATGAATGCGTGTGACATGAATTAAAGCAGAGAGCAGGGAGGATCTGCAGAAACAGTAAAGAGCACTGGAATAAAATGGGTGAGAATGAGGACAAACCTGTTTAGAGGACAGCTCCATACTGAGGATGGCAGTGGGAACCTGCAAAAAGTTAAACAAACAAACTTCACCACCTTAGTAAACATGCTGGAGCAGTGTGTTGGTAAAAACAACACATGAGTTTGTTGAGCGATGGCTCACAAAAAACCACCAGGGTTGCAGCGTTTGTATATGAAAAGCTTGATGAATATTTTACAGTCAGTAAATTGTGGATTTGTGTGTGTGTGTAGCTGTGTTGTTCTCAAAACCTGGAAAACTTGAAGCTCTTCAAGCACGATCTCCTCTGTTGACCAGTTGTCTTGAGTGATGCTCACCACCTTCAGAACTGAGCCAGCGTCTGTGACAGGGAGGCAGACAGAAGAGAGTGAATAATGTGAAGTAGTCAGATATGAATAATGTTTTCATATCCACTGAAGAGGAATACATCCAGTTTGTACATTCACACCCCTCTCCAAGGCATAAGCAAAAGTTTGACAGTGAAACATTTTTAGATTTAGGCTTGCTATAAAAGACATTTTAATGCAATGTTCATGTCACAGGTACGAGAATGTCAGTGCTGAGACTTGGGATGGGTTATTGGATCCAACACCAATCTTACATTTATTTCTCCCAAATCAAGACCATGAGAGCATCAGCAAAATCTGGTTCATCTTGAGGACAGTTCATAGTGATTTATTGTCCTCTGCTGGTCAGATGAGGAACTGCAAGAGACAGAAGTGGGTGCATATGCATTTTTTTTGTGTGTGTGTGTGTCTCACCTGTTCCCAGGAACATGACCTCATATTGTCCATCCTCTGCTAAAACCCTGTCCACCACAATCTGAGTCAAGGTGTAGTCCACGCGGACTCGTGTAAAGACAGGCCGGCCAGTCAGAGGGTAGACAGAGTGATACATCAGAGGGTGGAATCGGATGAAGCTGACAACCTCATCAGGGAAGTCTTTGGTGGTCTTGATCTTTGGATCATATGTCCTGCTGGGACACTATAGGACAGAAAAAATTGGTTATTCTGATGCAAAAGTCTTTTTTTTCTATTGCTGTATGTCCCTTTTCAGCAAGAACTGACCACCTCTCTTCACTCATCTACAGGTACATGTCTCCCTCTGGTGGTCGAATGAAAAAAGTGCAAGGGTCCAAGCACATCTGGAACATCTGTAACGTTCCTGCTCCCTCTTTATGTGTATGCAATCCCTCCCTTAAACATGCACACACACACACACAATTAACCCCCTGATTAACTTTTTTCAACTTGATGAAACAAGAATCTGATTAACTTGTCAGCTGCAGATGTGAACATGCATACCCTACAGCATGTTGAACATTTTACCCTTGAATCTAATTAGGCAATGTTTATTATTTTGTAATTAACAAGACAGTTGAGAATTTTAGCCATCTAATATGTGAAAAAATCTGTTGCTAGAAGTGATCAAGTATGAGATTTCTATTCATCTCTGTGCTCTTCAGTCAATAACCAACACACCGTTCCAGGGCGTGGATATGGTATCCTCCCTTCATATTCTACCCATCGGTGGTCGGGACCCTCCTTGTGGGCATATGGTCCATTAAACGCGGCCCTGATGTCTGCCATGCTGTACACACAGACTGCTGAGCCACGGAAAATGGAGCTGAGAAGGAGGTGGAAACAAGAGACCATCGGTTAACGATGCAAAAGAGAAGGAGAGACCACAGAGAGTGATGAGCACTAAATTTACCTGGAGGTGGTGAAGACTGCATACACTATGGGGTTTTTATCATCCCTAGTAGGGAGAAGAAACACGTCCTCTGGAAAAAGAAAGAGAGGAAAGAAACATCCGAAATTGGTTTTTATTGCATGTATTGCCATTTTTTTTTATTGTTCACTATTTTACTGTTTATTGTTGCATCTTTATTTTGTATTCACTGGGAGCAGTCACTATAGCCCACTAAGGCCTCTCATAAACTCCACTACTGGTACATTTTCTAAAATGCACTCTGAACATTAAAGCCAGTTTGCTGGCCTACATTTCTACTTTTTCTCCCTTCAGTCACTTACGGAGCTCATCAAAGTGTGTGTCCACGCCGTCCGGGCCAGGGATAGAACACACAAGCCTTGCTTTGAGGAAGGTGGTCCATTTATTGGTCAAACTCCTCAGCCCACCCACATCATTCTGAAACACAACCACATACACAGTCACAAAACCACAGTCAGCATAGTCCAGCTGGCCAATGTGGCCAGAAGACGACCACAATTAAAAATATACACTTTGTAATGAACCACAATCTGACTGTAATCTATCTAACAGACTTACATACAGAGACAAGCCAATGAATCACAGCCAGACTCTGATTTCCTGCACTAATTAGGAAAATAAACAGGTGAGCCACATGCCGCTTGCATGGATCTGCTTATTTTTACCAGCACAAAGGAGACCTTCTTGTTAGTGAAATGACAGTCAGGAGTAATTGAAAAGAAAGAGGAAAACATAAAAAGAAAAGAGAAACAAATGGAAGTGCAGCACGCTGGGAGAGAAGTGCTGCTGATTAATAATGCAGGTTTTATCTTAGCATATGAACTGCTGTTTTAAATAAGCCACCTTTGATTGAGCTATGATAAGAGCGTTGAAGTGCACCTCTTTGTAATTCATAGAAAACTTATGAGAACCTCCCCATTAAACTTGGTCGGCACACTAACCAAGTGCTATAGAAAAAGACCGTTATGGTTCAACACACACAAAAACACACTCGTGGTTAAGAGACCAGAAAAATGTAAGCACTTAATGAGGATGTTTCACAATGGTGATAATCTTCAAAGAGGATTGAAGTGAAGTGCCCTCATTGCTTTTACATGCAGGGGAAAAAACACACTTACAGATAATGAAAGAGAAGGACAAATACAAAGACCAAGAGAGAGGGATACCCAAGAGAGAGAGAGGGAAAAAAAGAGGGCTGAACTCCAGAGGAATCTCCTTCCAGTCTGCCTTGCAGCTTACTCCCAAGTCATAAACACACTGAAAGCTTTTCTTCTAAGAATGTAGCAATAGACCTCTGAATACAAATAGCAAACTGCTGTGTGGACTAGTCCCATTTGTAATGACTAATGGTACACTGTGTAGTACACTTAAGGGTCCCAGTCATGAATCTATTGTGCTTCCGTCCTCAATCAGATGTGCAATGCCCTTCCAAGCTTACAGTTGTTTTGACATGCTGTCAAATGTAATTTAATGGGCACTGAAACACGATATGCTTACAGCATCTAACAGCTGAACAGGGAGGAGGACTGAATTGCCAATGCGAGTTTGGCCACATGCTTCTGGCTTTCTAGCGTTCTAGCTGTTAGAGGCTGAACGGCACTGGATAAAACAACCTGTAATGCAATGGTAGTGCATGTGCAAGCATTAGCATGCAAGTTAAACCTCTCCAAAGCCAAACTGTTTCTCAGTGAGTGCTACAAAATAAATATGCATCAGCCTTTTAATGAGAATATATGCAAATCTTTTGGCCAGATAATTATAACAATATGAGAGGGTGCAAAAATGTTTCAACCACATCGATCTCAGAGCAATCTGGACAGCAACACATGATGAACTGCCCCTGACAGCAGCACCCTGCAACTGTTTCACGACTACAAAAGAAGGACTTATCAGTGAGGCCTCCTCCTGGGGGACATAAAATGCTCTAGTAATGGCTGACACAAAGATCCTTAGCCAATCAGATCGATGTGGGAGTTATGACTCCCCCACACACTGTAAGAATTCTTCTCTACTTGTCCAGCTGCATCTCACCAACTGTATCTGTATCTTCAAAGCACAAGGTCTCAACATCTGTATCTAGCATCCTGGTTAGGATTTTCTTTCTTTCTTCCATCTCCCTCTCTCTCCCCCCTACCTTTCCACCCACTGGTCATATCCTCATCACTCCTTACCACTGAATTCCTCCCACTTTCCTCACCTCTGCCGTGCAATATCTCACCTTGCACACACGAGCCACTCGGGACAGGATGCTCTTGTCGTTGCCTTCCCACGATACCTCCCGGAAGAAAAAGTATATCTTATCATCATCTGGGTTGTAGGTGTCTGAGATGGGATGAGCAGCTATAAACCTGGCCTCTGCAGATGCAGAGAGGCAAAGAGAGGGAGAGGAGAGTGTTAAAATGTGTCAGGTAATGGCTTTGCCATGCCTCGCAGTCTGTAAGTGGCATTAACACTACACTTAGTGTCTGTTTATTTACAATCTTGCTGTACTTGTACTGAGATGGCTGATTTATTACAGTTTCTATTTACTAAACTAAAACCGGGCTGCACACAACTCTTCAACTTGTTGTACAGTTTGCTACATGAACTAATAAAGTGAGCCAGAATATTTAGGTTACTTTAAAAGCAGTTTTGTTTACTTTGCTATGATATTCAGCAGCAGTGCAGCATTGAGATCATCCACTGGCTGGAACACCCAGGCTCAAACATCTACCACCAAATGTCCTTGGTGTTTTAAAGAGTATCCAGATCCTTTAATTACCGTAAACACAGCAGTGCCACAGAATAGAAGTGAAAGTCCTACATTCAAAATATTATTTATAACAGTATTAGCCGACTCTTTGCACACTTGGTGGGAAAACTGAGCAAACTGTAAACACAACAGTGAAATAGTATCACCTTATAACTTTATCAACAACATAAACATTCATCTGGAGTTGTCTTCCTGGAAAAGCAATGAGTATGACACTCTTACTCACTAAAATTCTCCCGCAGAGCAAAATGGAGGCTGCAGAGTTGGGGGATAATTGTCTGTGGGTCACTATGGGAGTCAGGTTTAATGTTACCCTTTGAAATCTTGTATATCACAAACGATCATATTTTGTAGGATAATCCCATATTGTATTTAAAATGTTAAGATGAAAAATATCAGTATCTATAGCAGCCAAACATTGAAAAGTATTAGTTTTACTGTTATCTTTTTCTGAATTGACTGTAACTTAACAGAAAAATAAAGTACACGAATAAGTAAATCATAGTTTATGATTTTGAACAGGATGCGAAAAACAATACATGTTGCAGGATATAGTAAGATGTTGAGCATGCTGACATCAGTGTCCTGATTCAAGGGAACTAGTCCAAAGGCCTTACGTGTTGCAGTGACATTACATCAACAATTAGCTCAGCCCCCAGAAGCCGAGCCAACCACCAGAGGGTGATTCCCCACACTGGAACGGCTTAATGTACAACTGCTAACACACTCAACAGAAGGTCATTGTTAGTCCTGCAGCAGTGGAAAGATGTTCCACAGGCTCACATGAACAAAAACACTGCAAGAAACGATGTGCGCTCTCTCTCTCTCTCTCTCTCTCTCTGTTTCACATGGCTGGCGCCAACACAGACTGTGTACAGTACACACACTAAGAGAGAGAGAGAGAGAGAGAGAGACATAATTACTCCAGACATCTCTGACTATGTAGTTGTGAAATGTGGAGACCATGTGTGAGGATTTAGATCCCAGTGACAACCGTTGATAGGCGACAGCCCATCAGTTGCCGTAAAAATTTGAGACTGGAGACATATAGAGAGAGAGAAGACTCCCTCCTCCATGATGACTGTGCATGCCCATGTGTGTGCACTGCGGCTATGCGGTAGTGTGACTAAGACCGTGAACTTTGTGGCACACTGTAAATTCCCCTGTAGGTGTGGCCATATAAAAGTTCCAGCTAAATGAATAAGTGTGCTGTTTCCTCTCTGCAGGAATGCCAATAACCATCCTGAGGGCACAGAAAAGGCTCTTTGTATCAGGAGAGAGGCCTGGAAGTTTGGAGAAAAAGCAAAAACAAATTTTGAGTGCAATCGGCGTGTTAATGTGCCAGCATGTGTGTTACCATTGATCCAGTAGTCCTCAGAGATATCTGTGCGGATGAAGTGCTGGTCAGGTGGAGGGCCAAGGGAGCGTGTGAACGTTGTGTCTTTGCCCAGGAAGTCAGAGGATGTGCCCGCATACAGGTACTGTTCTGGAGTAATTACAGAGACGGGTCAATCAATTATGACATCAAAACATTGCAGTCGCTTCTCAGATTTATATTTTGAACAATTCCAGGGCACTACATGTACCATAAAAGATGTCCTCACAAGACAGATTTAACAGTTTACATTATTATTCAGCGTCTATCATTTCTTTGGCTTACCTCAGAGAACCCACAGAAAAACACAGACAGAGAAGAACCAAGAAACAAACATATGAAGGAGATAAGGCTCAAGAACACATGTTGTTTACAACTCCCTGCCAAGTCACTTTGTTGCTGCCTAAGAAACGTCTGCTTGCCTTTTACTTGACCAAAATAATTTGGGGAAAAGTGCTGGGAAAACAGATACATGAGATACGTGAATATAAATTTACTTAAACGAATGAGAAGAGACGTGACGAGAAGCATCTCTTATTCCCAGGGATACGGTGCTCTGCAGCGCTGAAACTCTGGTGCATGAGATAAGGTGGAGAGAGGCCTGTTGTGCGATGGTTCAGCTTACCTGTGAGCACCGAGGTGAAGGGCTGCACTGGATCAAAAGGACATTTCAACCTGCCAGACTCCACCGTACCAGACAGCAGTTGGAACACACCATCCTTAGAGACCAAAGGGAAGATAGCATTACATTTTCAAAAATTTTAATCCCAAACTTGAAGCGCCAAAATTAATCTTGTTGAGGCTCACGCGTGTATGTACTTTACCTCTCTGCGCCCAGTGATTTCAATGAAAGCGCAGTTGGGGTGGAAGGCTCCTGTACCACAGGCATAGACGTGTGTGCGGTTGTAGTTGTGGAGCACCCTCACGAAGTTTGCACACTCCAACTGTGACAAAAAAGGGACAGAAAAAGAGCAGGGATAAACTTTACAGTACAGCACATCACAGCACACAAAGGGGTGTTAAGATTTTGTGCACTTACGTTTGCATTTTTCCCCGCCAGTCTGCACATTTCAACTCTGTCTCGGAGAGCAGGCCAGTAAATCTGATGGATGGATAAGAAGAAAATTATTTCCCATTTAAAAATGGAGCCAACACATAAGCCTCTAAACCCAGTTCTGTTTGTGTGCTACAATTTAAAAAAATAAAAAGTTTTATAAATAAAATTCATGGAACTCTGAAAATCTAATCTCGTGTTCTGTATAAAATTTCCAATACATTGTGTTCATAGTGCAAAAGACTCCCAGTAAGATCTAAAAGTACACTATAAATTACTCCTGTTTTAACAATGGCCATTATTGCATTTTAGAGTAGAATATAAGCTTTTATGCTTCACTTTAAAGTGTTCCTATAAGTAAGCTTCTGACCCTTCCCCACATTTTGGAGTTAATATACAATAGATCTCAGTCATACAACAATTAAGACCCCTGGGTGCTGGTACGAAGGACATATAACATCCAGGGTCCCTTCAATGTACCCCACCATGTTCACACATGTATTATAACAGGCTTATGTGCTTAGCGTGTTACCTCGTCTAAAGCCTACCAAGGAGAGCTATCGCCAATCTTACGCATGGATCGACAGAGCTTTGATACTCATGCAAACACACCAGCACAAATATTAAAACACCTCATGATTCCAAATCATTGCATGCCGCTGAGGTATTCATACAGAAAACCAGCATGACAGTGTGAAGTTTTGACTAAGTGCAATGTACTGTATGTTGACATATGGACAGACTCTGCATATGAAATGATCAGATCAATTACCACAGCATATGGGGACATTTAAAGACTATGATGAAAAGTTTACAGCATAACAGCTATCTCCTGAAAATCAAGGTTGAAACAACTTGAGGTCTTGCAAGCAAAATATTTTTGCAGTGTTTTAGTGCCCTGAGGTCCTTATCCAGGTACGCTACTTTATTTACTGATAAACGCCAAGTTTGTATCTCCAGATCATATTCACTGTCAAGGGCTGTTCCCAAAAGGCTCAGAGACTTCTGGTGCCTATCTCCCATCGGTATCAGTGACCAGAGAGGCAACAAAAAGGCAACACTCTGAGTGCACGACTAAGAGTTAAAACAACTAGATAAGGATCAAATAAACACACTGTCGTCCCACTTGTCATGAACCTCAGCTGCATAAACACACACTCACATCTACAAACTTTAACATATGGCATTTGTCCAATTGCATTTGTGTGTTTGTGTAAATGTGTAGGCATGAGCCTGAGAGCGAGTGTGCATACTACATGAGTGTGTATATACTTTCTGTGCACACTTGTGTCTGCGTCATGTGTGTGTGTAGCTTCTGACATCATGACCCTGACCTAACCAAACAGACAGTTTCGGACTGCTGCTGACTGAAAGGTGAGCTCCTCTCCTGGCTGAGAGCATTCTGGCTAAGCAACACGTTAATGGAAAAATAATACTTTACATCACCCCCACTTAATGGCAAGAAACGAATAAGTGTCATGTAGCTGTAGTAAAATGACTGTCTCCACAATTATACGCTTTTTACTGCAAATAAAAGAGGTTGTGTCTCAAGTGACCGCAAGCAGGATTTTGCATGTCTGGGGATTGAGTCAGTGACTGTGTGTGAAAGAGATATTCCGTCTCCTGTTCAAACTTGAATTTCTTCCAGTAATATCGCCCTGTCAGAGGGAGCAGGGACTCTTAAGACTGCTGTAAACACTTCAGAGTCTACCTAAACAACCTCTCAAGTGTAGCAAATGGCTTGAGAAGCTGCAAAAGCAACACTGCTGTTTATTTGTTGCACTAGTTTCGAATCATTCCCCATCTATCCTTTTATACATAATTTGAACATTAGTATTCAGCACTCTTGCCAGTATCTTGTACCTTTCTGGGGGCTCTGACCACATTGTCAGGGTCAAGCAGGTAGATGTGATCCCTGGCTCCCAGCAGAAGACGGCCTCTCTCCTCATCCAGCAGCAGTGAGTGGGAGTGGAGGCCCTCAGAGGGGCCCAAAAACAGAGATACACTGCCAGCTTGTAGCAGTTCTGTCCAAGACAGAGAGAGACAGAGAGACAGAGAGAGAGACAGAGACAAAGAGATTAATACATCCCCACATTACAGTGAATGGACATAGTTTAAATGTAAAAAATGCACCTTCTAACACTGAATTACAGTTCGCTGAAAAAAATAAATAAATAGAAGTATTTCAGCAGGATTACGCTGTCAAGCTTAACTTATTCTCTACTCCCAAATCCCAAAGACAAGCACTGGGTTTGGTCGTCTGGGTTAAAAAAAAACATGTCTTGGCTTGATTTGAAGCTGCCTAATCCTCTGTGGTTCAACACCTCAGCTACACACGCTGACAGAGAGGAGATACAGTAGCAAAGACTTCAACAACACATCACATCAGAAATGCATATCGGGGTATTTTCATAGCTACCTCATTAATCACAATGATATGTCCCAGTTTAGCACCAGCTGATGACAAGAGGATGGGGGTTTATTTATTCTAAAAACAACCTGTCTGTCTACCAATTTTGTCCTGACTAGACCCAATTTGCAGATGACTGAACATCATCATAAACATGAGCTCTGGCTGTAGTTTAAAGCAATGTGAGATTGGATCACAATGAGAGCAGGTGCAATACCTGCAACTCACACATTAAAGGATGGAATAGTTTGCTGAAAACGCCTATGATCTGTCCTGCTAAAATGCTGTTTAGAAGGAACTAGACTACACTATATACAGACAGTGTTTCATTTAGTACTGGCTAGTCTTTGGACTCCCAGCCTCCACGGTCCATCACAAAGAGAGTTTTCTGGAAGCTGAAAGCTGACTTCATCCTCAGTGCAGTACTGTGTCCTTGATCTCCTTGATCTGAGGAAATCTCTTCTATCACCAGGCTCTTTTCATTGCGGCAGTATAGCAACATGCCTTGAATAAACACTGGCTCAACGCGGGGGAGTCCTGTGGGAGTCACTCTGAAAGGATTGACATTGTGATTACCCTCTTGGTGTGAAGGACTGAAGAGGTTACCAACCTCCAATATTTGAACTTCTAGGACCCCTCCACACCACGCAATCCTGCTTAATACCTCCTCCTATACACGGGCTCACACACACAGCCCCCCCACACAGCCACACACACACTCTCATATCTTTCACCCCTACATATACACACACCATGGCCACAGCAGCAGACTAAACCTCACAGGGAGATTAGGCCCGCTAGCCCTTTGCTAACGCTAATCTGTTCTGTAAACACAGAGCACTATGAGCCCATTGAAACAGCCTGCTTAGTGTTGGGCTCCACACCTTTCTCCAAAGAAGAGAGCCCTCAACAGCTCATGATTGACTCCTCTGCCCGTGGTTTAAGCAAGACATCACCAAGCTGGCTTGCTGCCAACAGGTTTAAGCTCTTCTGATAAACTAGACTTAAGCTCTATAATACTATAACTCCTGATCTTGCAAACGTGTAGACCACCACACTTATCTCAGGATAAGTAAGGCATGTCTCTGTCAATTTTGTATGACAAGCTGGAAAGAGAGCACAAACTGGGCAAGATACGTTAATGTAATGATTCTGATACAGATCGGCCAAATGCGCTGGGAAAAGCAGCCGAATAATTTTAGCACAATAATCATTAGAAGAGACCTGCTGGTCATTATAGTTGCATTTAAGCTACAGCTGAAACGAGGCCTTTGTTTCCATGCTGCATGATCACAGCCTGGTCTCAGACTGCCATTAATATGTATTGTACGATGTTCTGTACATGGCTTCAGAACACACACAGTAACATCACAGCCTGGATCAAATGTTGGGACAAGAAGAAAGAAATAAGCTATTAAACATCAGCTCAAGAGCAGAGGTTAGTTATTGAGGCAAGTTTGAATGTAAGGAAATGTCATACTTAATGTTCTAATGTAGTGTCTCTTCAATCCTGTTACTCAAACATAAAGATACTTTAATCATGGCAAGATGATTTAACTCTTTTATTTAGCAGAGGGCCACACAGTCTATGTTGTGGCTCTGGATGAAACTTAAACGCATGCTTCAGGATGATTTCAAAATAAGGGTCACAGGTTTAGAATAGAGAGTAGTTGTTTGGGGGTGTTCACCCACTCAGGGATGATTTCACTTTGATCGTTTCACCCTTTGCTCATTGAGGCTGTGCTTTCACAGGAGGCCAATGATGTTTGAAGAGTGATTACTGCTGGCTTGTGTTGCTTTAGAGCAGTGTGCACTGATGAGATGATGACAAGTTGTGTGCATGATGTGTGCACTGGGTTGGAGGTGATCTCGCTTTTGATGGATTCTTCTTTGCTTAAGACTTTCTGACAGCAAAAGCCAAACATGGACATTGTTCTACTGTTGATACTTTGAGGTCCAAAGGAAACCACTGCATACTGTAGTCAGATGGCCTTTCTGTTGAATGAACAGTTTAGCCAGCCATGCTCACTGCTCATAGTCAAGGCGGTGAAGCAAAGCCAAAACACACATTCTGTCAGAATATATATATTAAAAAAAAAAAAAAAACTCACCTCAAATTTTTTAGACCCAATAAAATGCAACTGTATCTGAAATAATGAACTGTTTTATCAATATCTTATGTCGGTTGGTTTGGAACAAACATGAAATAAAACAAACCATGGAGCTAAATACTAGGCTAACTGCTGAGTAAACACTGTCCCTAGCAATCTTTATTCCTGCAGATACTTACACGTATTTATGTTGGACACTCCGGCCATACATGCGTGTCTATTTCCAGCCATACTGGTTTTGGAAGCCTTTGACCAGAAGAGCGATTTTGGAGGTTGAAGTCAGAGTGAGTTTACTTTTAGGTCACAGTGGGGATTCAATTTTATGGACCAAGACTGAAGTTCATTTGTGTGGTTGGGTGCAGCGGATACATAGCGTGAGGGATGGAGACTTTGAAGTAAAGTTTGCACTGGAGTTTAGAATGGATTTTAAGGGGAGCAATAATTTAGCTTTCCCTCGGTGGCACAAAGCAAAACAGGCTCAGTTGATGCAAATCTAAACACACGGACACGGCGCACATTGCCGAGACTGGCTAATATACACACAGCAGGTCCAGGGACCCATGGACCAGGAGCATCAACATGAAATGTGTGTTCTACATGTGACTTAGACTTTGAATACAACAGACTATTCTAAAATAACACACATTTACCATTTTGTCATCCCTGTCATAAATTTTCTAAATATAAACCAGAATTCGGGTTGATGTCATAAGGATTTATGTTGATGAGAGGATTAAAATATTGTGTTTGTGTTGCACAGAAAAAAGTGCCCAGAAAACACACTCATGCTCATAAATGTGACAAATAGGGAATTAATAAGTGGGCTAATGGATCAGTAAGTGTATCTTAAATCCCTCACTCTACTTTAACAGTGCAACTAAGTGTGCTAATATCTCTTTTCACTTTTCATCTTGGCTGTGTTACAAGAGAAGAGGAGACAAAGTATAACCTTGAGAGACAGACAAAGTTTAACACAGCCTTGGAAGATGCACACCGAGTGGTTGAAATATAGAAATAACTGAGAAAAAAAAACATGTACAAAAAAGACAAAAAGCACAAGGGAGCCATTTGTGAGTCGGCAGAGTCATTTGCCTTGTTTACTACTATAACTCTAGTCCACGGGTCCATGTGCGCTGAGATAAAATATGGAAAATAACCTCAAATTACTCCATGTAGGGATGTAAATGTAAATAGGCAATAACAATAACATTAACACACAAATCAACAATATTTCACTTCTTACCTCTGTGGCTGAGTTTGACCCTGGGGACACTCTGTTTGATGCTTGCTCCAAAAGGGAGGGTGGCCAAAAACATCAATCCCACTAATGGGAGCCCAGGACAGGATAGCACCTTAATGCTCTTCCCTTTGCCATCATAATTGCTGCCAGACGTACAGAGCAGAGCCCCAACTTCATTCATACTCTGATTATCAGAGCCCTCTTTCTTCATGGTGGTTGGAGTGGTCTTGGTCCGTTTTCACTCTGTCCTTTTCTGCAAACCCTGGAGGGAGACCGATGTATAGAGTTAAGCAAGGGAGGAGCAAAAGTGTGTGTGTGTGCGTGTGAGTGTGCGCGCGTGCATGTGTTTGTGTGTGTGTGCAGTCTCATCTAACTTCACACAGGATATGTACACACATTTCACCATGGAGCCCTCCAGGCATGTCGCCTCCCTTTACCCGTCCCACATCAGCTGTTGCCTGTCACTAGCTTTTCTTTTGTGTCACTTTTAAATCTGTTTGCCCAAAACAAAGGTCAGGGGAACAAAACAGTCACATTCTGCTATCTTTCAGTTTCCTTCTCTCCTCCATCTCCTTTTCACTTGGATAACTCATTTAACTCTTCACCTAAATAATACTTGCCAATGTTTTTAGCATTGGCTGACGACCCTGTCAGCTCCTCCTTTATATATCGTCTAAAAAATGGTCCATGTCCTATCAGGGACTTCACAGTGTGTTAAAGAGGCCTGTAGCATAGACATTAGTTCAGTCTGTGTGAGAAGTGAGCTGTATGAGCGAGCAGTCATGGGAACATTCACTGGCCTTTCTGTCACTAATAAGCAGGGACAACTTGAGCGATGTGCTGGAATTGAACGTAGAGCAAAGCAGAAAGTTGACCAGAAAATTACATTTTCTTTATTTTTAGTTGTGTTCATTCAGGAACTAGGAACATTTAATCACTGGAGACATGATGATGTTTCAATTGCAGCCTTTACGACCTGATGATCCTCCATCATGTTTTGGAGTTAATGTGTATGTGTTACTTTTTTCATTGATGCTGATTTCGAATACCCCAAAACTTATAATATTACATGTTCTGTGAGTGAGATGCAAATTATGAAATTAAAAATACTACTTTGCAAAAAAAGTTTTCTTTTTTTTAGTAATACTTTATACAGAGAGTTAGTATCTATATAACTTAGAAGGAAGGATTGCATTTCTTTTTTTTGCTCTCAAATTACTTGAAAACTTTCAATGCAAGATATGATGGCAAAGAACTTTGACCCAATAATTTTCTGGTATCTGTCTAAAAATGAACTCTGATAAATTTTTTAATAAAATGATTCTCATTTCCTTTTGATCATGTGCAGATCAGCACAATTACAAACAGATTAGTCACTTCATATCAAGCTGATACTTAGTCTGCATTCCTGCGCTGTCCACAGCCATCTAGCTAATAATTAACCACACCAATCAATGACGAAATTAATGAATGCATCAAAAGAATGCCTCCCCCTCCTCAGACCTTATTGCTACATCTCCCTCGTTAATTTACTTCCACCCCCATCTTAGATAACATGCATCAACTTGTCTTGTGACAACATAAACAATGTCAGCCTTAAATTAATAGATCTGCTGTGGCAAACACACTCACGTGTCTTAAAGACTGAAGCCCAGCACAATGCTTCCAGCTGGAAGATTTGGACACATAAGAGAAAACGCAACCATCACTCGGGCGAAATATTGTTTGTGCAGCACCGACAGTATATAGGGTGACATTCCCATCTATGGACACAAATCTGCATAGTGTAAAGGACGGCATGTTAGGAGACAGATACAAGCTGTAAAAGTATTTCTTTTCATATATCATATCACTTCATTTATTTTTCCTGTCCAGTTTTGTCATCTGGTGTTTTAAACTTCAGGGGAATCAGGGCAGAGTGGCACCCATCCAAAACCCCCATGGCTTTAAACTGGAGAGGATTAGAACCTGAGAAACAGACTGCTGTTTATTTAAGATGACAAATTGAGGCACCTTCACACCTTCAGGGTTAGAAATACAGATATAGAGCTGTGGGTGATGGATGGGCAATCAGTGAAGAGAGGGAGACAGCGAAGAGGTCTCACTCTGTGCTGTCTTTGCATACTTGGGGAGAGGAGTTGAAAGTGCTGGTTGTGGGGCCCGTCCTCCCGACAGTATCTTCAGGGGAGCAGTGACATAATTTCACCCATGTCAGTGGCATTCAAGTAATGTATCTCTCTTGACCGCTTGAGTACCAACATCTATCAGCAGTAGAGAGACAGACAACGCTCTACAAGAATGGCCCCCAAACAAAGGAGAAAGCTCAAGTGCTGGAAGAGAAGCATTCGAATCTCTTCATCTGCTGGGAAAAGGATGAAAACAGGGGCATGTCCGTCATTCAATACCGCAGAAAGTGAGTGAATAATGGAGATGGAAAGAGAGACAGAGAAAAAGAGAGCGAGAGTGAGTGAGGGGTGAGGAAGAGAAACATGCAGCTTGTGCCATGTGGGTTAAGCTAACACCCCTGTTTCCTGGCAGCTAGAGTCCCTGTTGTCTTTGGCAGCATGGCCGGCACACGGCGCAGGGGGGCAATGTGAAACAATCCTGATGGCCATGGTGACAGATTTAAAGCCAGCAGTCGGTAGAGTGCCTCTGATGTCAAACATATAGCATCTTACAAGTGTCGCCTCATCAAAAATGAAGTGGTGTTTCCTGTTTGGGTTCAACATTAGACAAACACAGAGGAGGCCTGTATGTGCCATAAAACAATCAATCAACAGATGGACCAAAATCAAGGCATTTGGAAGGCATATAAAGAATTTAAAGTAGCTGAGTTGAAATGATATATGAAATATTAGTAGCTATCAGCGGTCATGAGGAAGGAGCAGATGGTGAATAAGTGTTGGGGTATTCTCACGCTGGGACCACCCTCAATGAGGCATTTAGCAACACCCAGGTGCTCTGTAGAGTACACTATTATCAAATCCCATCATCTCCACAGGACAGAGCGCATTAGCACAGCTATTTGTCTTTATTCCCTGACCACAGTCACTGACCTGGCATAACAACATAGGTAATTGTTTCTAGCTCTCAAGACATTACTTGTTTTTCTTGGCACTGGTCAATCATTCTTTTTTTTCCCAATGCATTTAAACAGGCATGTAACTCCCCTGTGAGTCTGTGTGAGTTCATGTCTCAGAGAAAATACCAGACTGCCACCAGGCCACACTGTTTGTGTTTTCACTAAACACAAACTATGAAGCACACGCAAGGAGCGTTAAATTTTAAAGATGTTCTACTCCCTATAACACTGGTCATAGATGACAGTAAAGATGGGAACACAACACTGTCCAAACACAGGCAAGCACCACTATTACTATTTATATCTGGGCAATGTCGTATACTCCATATTTTAAGAGAACGATACGTTGTTATATTACACTTTCGATAACAAGATAAATGATTTTGGACGCACTGTCAGCTCTAGGTACAGATGCTAATAAAAAGTCATAATGTTGATTTGAAGGGTCCAACATCCTCTCATACCTGTGTAAGCTATTTCGCCCTAACAATGTCAACACATACACTTGTTGCAGATCTCACCGTGATTTACTGTATGCTGCAAACAAGTAAATATGAAACATGTGATCCTCGGAGCAATGAAACATTACCCTGGACAGAGATAAAAACCCTCAGCCTACATTCCGTTACACTCAAGCTTTTTGGCATGTTTTACAGTATCCTTTGCTCATTTTTCTGTGATTTGCCTACTCAAGTCATAACGTAAACATCAAGGCAGGAAGCTTCATTTTAGATGTAAAACACAAACATTACCACACCTTATCTGAATGAAATACCGTATCTATCAGCACAGCACGCTCATCTCTTGGGAAATTGCATATCACTCCAAAAAATGAATGCAAAATAAATTGCCAAAGTATCCTCTTACGCACACAAAATTCAATCATGCAAACATTGTGATTGAGAGTGAGATGGGCTTTGAAGCCGAACATGCTGCAGTAAATTAGCCCTAAATAATGAATGAATAGAGCAACACATGTTAGGTAAGGATATCTGATACCTCTCCATGGGCTAGAGCGGAGATCATTTGATCCCTTGCCATTAGGAAAGTCCATATTTCCTGTAGTCGCTTACCTTCTAATAAATCCAATAGATTAGATATCTGCAAGCTGCCTTATTTCCAAATGTCCCTCTCACACAGTGGAGTCCTGACAGTTAACACCACTGACCTAGCACAAGAGTTTTAAGTGAGGATTTCTCAGAGCGAATCGTTCAGACCCTGTGCTGAATCATATAAACACATTTACAACACTACATTAGACACTTTGCTTGAAACCTTTAGGCATGTAATCAGTGAATGGTAATGCCCAGACGAGAGGACATTCCAGAGGAATTCCTTCCGTTTTGGAAGAGAGGAGTTTGTCTGTGGGGAAAAACCAAAGGAGATGGATAAAATTCCTACCCCGAGGACCTGTCTGTCCACAATTTGTCCCTCCCCAAGCTCTTATCACAAAACCCTGGTAATAGACTACTCTGTGCAGCTGCTGGTATGGTAACCAAATACACCACAGCCGGATAACAGAGTTTGCGCTGCCTTTGTTATAGACCCGCTTTATGTTTAATGTTGCCGTTTAATCCTTCAATCTGTGAAGAATAGAAGACATAGCCCACAGCTCCTTAGCTAAGCCATAACTGGAACAGTGTCAGTTAAGGTCTGCTGTCACATCAAGGGTGAATGGAAGGGTGTGGAGGTGGGAGGT
>OMNW01019121.1:3554-13740 GCA_900303245.1 Selene dorsalis | reverse complement strand
GGAGGTGGGAGGTAGGAGGTGATACTAGATCTTGTGGTGGTGGTGGTGGTGGTGGTGGTGGTGGTGCAACACTTCTGTATAGAGAAAATGGAAATGGAAAAACAAAGACAAAGAGGAAACAAACTCCAGCAGCTGTTCACAACAGGGAATAAACCATGTAACCAAGACGACGCCACATACATAAACATGTTGATTGGTTTGTTGATAAGGGGCAACAAAACAAGTAACTCGACACGTGCTGAACAGGGCATGACCCAGCCGCGCAACTCTGAATGTGTATGAGCGCCTGCATGTATGAACATATCTGTGTATGTAAGCTAATACCATCCTGAGGTAGGCAGATGGAAGCAATAGGGCATGAAAACAGTGACTGACAGTTCTGAGTGCTCTCACTTGTTTCCCAATGGCCTGGGGATACAAGGATACACCCATGCATGCTATGCAGTGACTCCTCTCAAGAGCATTACTGTCCTCTGCAAATGTGGGACATAAATCCATTGTTTTTTTTTTTCCTCAACCCTGAGAAGGCTTTTGTTACGCGGTTATCTCCAGACCAGCCTCAATACAGTTCATTACCGACAAGGGAAACACAGAGGCCACAGAGCTGCAGGGCAGGCAAACCCAGCCAGCCAGTCTGTCTGTCTGCAAGTCATTGGCACCTAGCCGCTGTAGACTCTCTAAACATACTAACATCACCACTGCAGTGAAGGTGCCCTAGCTCCTTTGTCTGTGTCCACTGAAGAATTCTAGCAAAATGGCCATATAAGGCTACACCAGTGTGCACCACGGCTACAAGTATGTTTTAATAACACTTTCCACCCAAAACCTGTTGAGTTTTGAGAAAGCACTCTTTCACTTTTTAGTTTTCATCACCGTCCAGGAAAAAGCCTCAGTGTGAACTGCATGACGCTGTCACGGAGCGCAGGAATGGTGCTGTAGTCCATTCCAAACACAGCTGAATATTGATGCTGGGATTTTTAGGGCAACCATGGACATTACATGGAACAGGAGTGACTTAGAACACACATGAGGCTCAGGGTTAACACATGGGTTTGAATTGATTGATAAAGCATACCCTCTACTAAAACCCTCCAATCAGTCATACCAGAGCTGTCACAAAGATGAGATTAGGGTACAGTTTCAGCCACTAAGTGTGTTGTCACACAAGTTCCTTCAAACTCTTCAGGGCTCTCTTACACACAAACACATATCCTGGCTGCAATTTCAGCAACAGTCTTGAGCCTGCCTCATCCCCAGTCAAGTAAAGCTGTAGCTGCCTGTATATACAGCAGTCTGTATTTAGTATGCCTGGCAGACACCATCCCACTGATGTAACAATTGGACAGAGTATAAAGAAGAAAATCAGAGCAGGTTTTCTGAGCTGTCTTTCTGTGGCCTAAAGCAGAAATTATTTATCTACCTGAGTCATGCTGATTGGAAAAAAAACTGAAACACTGCCAGTGAAATCAATATCAACACAAATGCAATGTCTCCCCCTCCCTCTGCCTCCCTAACACATTTTCTTTGCCTCTCTCACAACAACCCACTCGACCCAAAGCTCCTTGTAGGGAGTTAGATAAACCTTCAGAAGTGCAGTGAGTGGTGAGAGGATCCTCAACTGTACACAGGCAGGAGGAATACTGCCAAATAACTTCAAGACCAATGACTGTTTTTTTGTGTTCATTTTGTTGCTGTGGTTTTTTTTTCTTTCAAATTCCTTTCGAAACCACAGAAATGCAGTGCAAATACATTCAATGAAGTACATTCACTGCAACATATCAAATGGACTAGGTCTGCAATGTGAATATTCTGCTTAAATGTCCCTGGTCACATTAACGTTGACAGTATGGAGCACCAACATGAACCCACTCCTTAGACACACTTACAGTATCAAACACTTCCCCAAACTTCTGCCACTAAACTTCTTACAAATTATATTCCTGTGCCTCCATAGATCTCTGGTGAAAAACTAAATGCTGATGGATTAGTTTTGATGCTGAAAATCTTTAAATGAACAGACAACATAATTTAAAGTGCATATAAATAGCATGTTATGGCTCTATTCTATATAAATGTGTTATACTGTACACAAGACTGCTCACACAGTTAATAAAGACATCACTCCTCCTCAGTGAACAGCACTTGTTACCAAGAACGGTGATACACAACTGTCCAACATCTCAGGCTAAAAGAGTCTGAATAAATTCCTCTGTAACACCTGAAAAGTTGTTGTTGTTTTTGCCAATGAAGCTATTTTCTGAATTTCTTAAAAGCTAGTATCCAGGAAAACACTCCTGGGTTTGAAGGGTTGAAGTGTGTAAGTCGTTCATCAGAGTTTGCAGTTGAAGGAATTGTTGAAATGATCAGATGTTAAAATAAATACAGAGGCAGGTTCACAGAAAAGACCGTGACTCTAGAAATTGTCTTCAAAGGTTAAAAAAAAAGCCAAATCTTCACAATCAAATAAAGTGAAATCAAACAAAACCTCTGTAGTCTAATCCATGTCCTCTTTGCAAACAAACTTATACTTGAATTCAGTCTTCGCAGTTTTCATCTTACCTGCACTCTAGGCTCCGTCTCCTCTCACGCGCAGCACATGCCCACTCTCACTGAAACTTCCCCGACGCACAAAGAAACGCAGTTATAAGTGTGACACGTGCACAGCGACGTCCCGACCTAAAGAGAAGTGGATGGATAAACTCAATACTTCCCTCAGATATTTCCACTCCCCTTCAATGTTGTTCAACGCACACCAGCGCTCTTGAACTCTCGATGCCCTGCGCCGCGTCTGTGTGTGTGTGTGTGTGTGTGCGTGCGTGCATGCGTATGTGCGTGTTGGAAGACTGGTTATTCTGCGACCGCTCACCCCGGGAAAGAGACGGTAAACTCCCTGCTGCTCCTGGAGGGGTGGGGCCCTCAGCATCTGTACCGCTGCCAGCCAGGACTCAGTCCAGACCTCAGTGGTAACTTCACATCCTCATGTCCTTGACGCTTTTAAAAGAGCAAAGGTTGATTGTGGCATGTGGACAATTACAGTATAATGAAATAATCCTTCCCTCCCAGCTGTGAATTTCGTTTCAAAGTGGGGCAGGATCTCTACATCAACAAGGTATCCAACACAAATGTCATGCAAACACAATCTGGCATCAGAACAGCAGTTCTCTTTAATGGCTTATTATGACTTATCTATAGAGCATCAGTAATTAAGGCAGAATTATTATGTCCAACTGGTATATAACATCTTATAGAGTCTTCAGTGTGCCAAATCTGACAAAATATGATGGGTAAGATGAGATAAGACAAGATACAATGAGCTCAGTAAAACCGACCACACAGAAGAATACTTTTACACTGGGCGGAGAGCTACACAGTTCTAGTAGATGGGAGTTGCTCATATGGATGTGATCATGAAAATGTGTGTCATGCCTTTGGGATAATCCTGTAATGGTTAATCTTTTGATATGTGGGCATGGATGTCCAGTCAAGCTCCATACTGGTCATTTCTCTGAGTCATGTATTTGCTCCTCTGGGTTTCCCTTAAGTGCTGGTGAGATGAAAGAACCAACAGCTGTATTTGGGTTCAAGCAGCAGATCCAGCAGGGTGGGATGCCTTTGCCGCGTGTCCGCTAGACAGGAGCGTGCAGGCTCAATCCCCCAGCTGAGTTGGAAGTAAACATGGCTCACTTCTATGTAGCTACATTGTTCCATTCCAAATCGACACGTTTATTATTATCATTTGAACCAAAGTTGAGGATGAGTCGGAGCCAGTACACACAGAGGTTACATTCATTCTAGATGAGAGCTGCTATGTTGGACCCAGAAAAGACAGTTGCAGTGTGTCTCACTCTTAATACAAGATTTGATATTTTTTGTTCTTGCACTTGGTGGCATATAACCTGCTGGGTGGAAATCATAGCAGATGTGAGTCAGTTAACAGGTTAAAACAGTGTCCTCCCTCCCTGCTGGGAGCTTCAGTGTCAGGGTGTGCACTTCCTCGGGACCACTCCCTCTCTCCTTCTCACTCACACAGACACACACATACACGCAGTATGAGTGATGAGCAGCACTGATGACATAGAATACTGAACGCTGTCCAATGTCTATTCCATCCCTGCCCATCCTCCTGAGAGTTGTGCTAAACCCTGTGCATGCTCCTGTACTTTAGAGGACCAAATCTCCACACAAGTGAAAGCCAAATATAAATCATTTTTATTCTCTGATATGGGGTGAAGGACATGTAAATAAGTATCTGAATATCCAGACACATGTTAAAACAATCATTAAAATACATTATGGGTACTTGTTGTTGTTTCCAAAATCTATAATGTTGTATTTTTTCATTTTTGTATATATATGAAAGGAAAGGGAGATAGATGTTTTAAATTCTATTTAAACTTGTGAGATTACTGTTCACAGTGTGCACCCAGCTACAGTGGCACCCACAGTTGTTAAGCAACTATGTGTATCCCTTATCCCTTATTTGAACATTTCTGACCTCGCCAACCCGTTGTCATAGTATCAAAAAAGAGAGTGATGCTGACAGCCATGTGCGTGGCTACCACCAGAACATTGTCTGCTTTTTGTTGTCGCTTAATTGAGAAACTGTTTTTCTGTGGATAGTTCAAGAGAGTTTGGCAATGTTCCCAGAACAGCTGCCAAGTTATTTAGAAATCAGGAGAAAAGACCAAGGACAGCCCAGCAAGTGGTCCAATCCGTCCAATTAGGGGCAGGAGCAGTTTATCGACGCCTGAGTAAGGGACGGAATTGTCGATAATTGTTTGTTCAGCTTCCTTGTAATGACATGTATCCCAAATGAATGCCAATGAATGTATTGGGTGGAAGAGTCACACAACAAGGAGAAAACTGTGGTTGGGCAATGTTTGGTTTCAGTTTACTGTTGCCAAATGTGATTTCATTTCAAAGTGAATCTTCAGTCTCTACATAGAAAGCGTATTTCTGTGTCTTCATGTGCACAACATACACTGATATGCTAATTGTGTTTTTCCCCAATGTAAACCCCTTACACAATGGAAGCTTGTTTTATGTTTTTTTTCTATCCCTATCCCCTGATGTATGGAGTGTGAGTGAACTGAGAGGATTTGCCAATGGAAGACATGATAAAGCAAAGCAAAGAATAGGCCCCTAATCCCTAGTCATTTCTACAATGTTGTTATCCAGTTGATCCTCCATTAAGGAGGATCAACCGTTCACTCTGGATGAGGTGGGAAGCTGCAGAAATGGGAGATCAGCAGGTATAGTAATGTTTCTTTTTTTCAGAAGGATATCCTATCTTGGATGGTGCTGACAATAACTCTCCAAAATTGTAATAGTATTGGAAAAAGTAAACTAAACATCATAGACACTGAAAGAGAAAGAATGTGTTTGAGAGGAGCAGGAATTTCTCTTTACGGATGCAAAAGCATCACTGGTGTGCAGGGATTAGTGCTAAACAAATTGAAAACACTTTCCCCTGGTACATTATGTGCCTGTGTAGCGGTGCACAGAATGACGTCAAGGCTCAAACTAGTGCTACATATCTAATGAACGGTTGGAAAACCATAACAACAATCAATTTAGGTGTACAACAACTTGTTCACTCTTTTCCATACACACTCTTTTCCATACACACTCAAAGTCTTGCGTGATTTTACTACCATATTTTAGATGTACACTCTATCATTGGAGTAACACTTCCATCTATTGGTCAAAACCCCACATCAAACACTCTTCTCTCATTGAAAAACATAGAAACATAAGAAAAACCCACTTAAACACACTACTTTTTTTTTTACACTGCTTACCGTGCCACACTTCGGATGAGTAAGTGGCTAATATATCACTTCCCGGTGTTCGCTCTACATTCACTGCCTGTTTTTAATGTTTCGAGACAGCATTTGGCAGTTGGTAAAACCGTGAAGGTTAAGTTATGGTCTCCAGTCAGATGAAATGTAGAGATTTTTATAAACTTTGGCATTAATGTTCCATTAGTAGGTTTTTGGTACTTGGTTGTTTGGAGAGGGAAAAAAACTTTTCTTACATGCTTGTGGCGCTCATGTGGGAGAGGGGCTTGTGCACAGTCACACATACATAGTGAATGCAGTACAAGCTGTAAGTAATTTTGAACAGTAATCGTGAAGATCTCCAGCAAGAGGGCAGTCAGCCAGGCCTGGTCACCCAAAGAGCTCCTACTCTGCACACACACACACATGCACACACATGCACACACACACAGGCCTGTTGGCTTTGCTGCCAACAGACTTGAACTGATTAACTAATCTTGATTGCTTGAGCTGCCACCAGGCTAGTAGTGCTCTAAAACAGCTGGAGCCCAGCTAATCATCAATTATTGTTACTTATCGATGATCAGGGATAAGGACTATTAATTAGATCTCAACGAGACATGTCAACAAGCATGGAAGGACTTCGGAGTCTCCACAGAAAATTCTGAAATATGGTATGTTGAGTTGCTTTTTTTCTACTCTGTTGTTTATTCCCCTAGTAGCTGATTGCTTTTCAGTGATAAAATGGATCATTAGTTCAAATCAAACACCAAAAAGAAAAAGAAAAAATCCATGCTGCTTGGCTCATTGTCTGAAGACACATGCGCATACATACACACACATTCACATGGAGCCTAACTTCACTTCTCTTCCTATGATTCCCAGAGAGGTAACAGTAAAACGTTAATGTACCATGAAATGATGGATGACAGCAAACACAATAAAACTATATGGCCAACATTCAAACTGTTGTCAACATACTTCCAGCTTATGGCTGTGCTGGGATGACATCAGCAGTACTGCATATATCACAGGGCTGTTTTTCAGCCTGTGGGTGTCACTTTGTAACTTATAGATCTAACTGTAACTCTGTCTCTCTGCAGTACCAAGGACTGCACAAGATGAATTTACAGGTGCTCTGCTGAACCACTGTAAAAGTTCACTGGAGAAACACAATTTTTCATAAAGGCCATCATTACTTTTCATCAGTCATTGTAAAAGGATTTAAGTAGCTTTTCAACTGCTGCTGTGAATATACTGCAGTGCCCAGTCACACACCACTTCATCTTTGCTTATTCTCCTCCTCTAATTTCCCATAAAACATTTGTTGAATCTCAATAGTTTTGTAACTTTTAAACAAACATTGGCTGTTCTCAGGCGTGAAAAATTATTTTCTGTATATCCACCCACTCGGCGTTCTCTTTTCCTTTATCAGACACACAGCAACCCAAAGAAAACACCACCAGACTGTATTTCCTTCACAAGACTGGAGGCAAACAACATCACAGTCACACAGTCTAAACAATAAACCAACAACCTAATTAAATGTTTTTTTCCAAATACAAATATTTCAGAATTCACAAAGCTATACTGTCAAAACTTAAACTATAAACATGCAGACCCATCAGGCAGCAACGGCACCAAAAATGTACAAGGTAAGGTAGACAGCAAACACGAACACTGAGAAAGTTAGGGGATTTTTTTTTCTCCCTTTCCTGCAAGCTGTATTTTGTTTATTTACATTCTTGAGTGTGTTAGCGATTGGCAAGTGTCTGAGCATGGGATTATTTATTTATTTTTCAGCTTTGTGGCTCACTGAGCGACAAACGTCTGCAGTTGGAGTGAAGTGACCTGAAAGCAGAAAACAGGTGGGATGCACTACAGCTGGAAGAGGAGAGTGATCAAGACAGCCTGACCGATATGTTACAGTAAAGAGAGAAATCTAAATACCAAAGATTAAAGCAGGAAAATTGTTCCTTGTTACAAGGATGAGAAAGATGTTTGAACTTCATTAACTATTGAATGCAGTCCAGAAAGAAAAGTGCTTTCTTTATTTCTCTTGTGGTGTAAATTTTTGGCCTCTCAGCTGATACAGAAATGTAACATGTGACATATACGTCACTATATCAGGAGTGATGGCGCAATGTATGTCATATATAACTAGTCGTTTCTTGTATATTTTGTAAATGTTCACTACTGGACCGAACATATTCTGTACTGAACATATATATATATTTTTTTTTTTACAAATATTGCATCTCTATTAGTGCCACAGAGTTAACGCACTATAGAGGTGTGATTACAGTTGGGATATTTAAGTTGTAAGCCTGGGTTTCACTGAATCAGTGATAAACATCACAAAGTCCAACACATAAACACACAGAGACACTCACTCATGAACATACACACGCATGCACAAAAATCATGCTGACAGGTTGACAGCTCCTTAATGTCAGTGTTAAGAGAAAGAAGATTGTGTGTCTGTCTGATTAGCTCTCTGTACAACATGTGATTATTGATCTGAAGGTCATCACTTTGATTCCTACATGTTGACAGAAATCACAACAGACCAAGTCATGAATTGGAGAATTAGAGACAGTTCTCTTTCTCTAGTTGGTATAAGTTGTTAAAACTATATATGGTAATTATATTATATTTTATTTTATTTAATCCATAAAGGTATGCTTATTGAAGCAGCATATTAAAAAAAATCTGTTTGCTTACACATGTTTTTCTTGTGAATTTTAAAATATTAAATATTTGTGTGGGTCAGATATTAATGTCAGTATGGCATTTAAAGTACCCTAGCTTTCAAATATTACTTTTACATATATATTTTTATCTTAATTTATAGAAATTCAATTACATTAGCAGGTGGAGGGCCCATATAGGATACTAGCTGGTGAACAGGGTACTCCACTGTAAAACAAAAAGGGAGCTTCTTCAAAATAATTCTGTATCTGAAATTATAATATGCAGGAAATAACCAAAGGAAACCACAAATGTCTCACTTAGGCTGTGCCAGATGTTTCCAAGTGAAGAACTGCCAATATCAGCATCATTGCCTCCCAGGCATTTATCAGGAAGAAAGTACTGATCATGAAGGAAGGAGTGGCTTTCCTAGGAAATGGATGGATGTTATCTTGTAATTTGTGAAAGTTACTGAGTGTTATTTTAAGGAAAATCATCAGCAGATTCTGGTGCAGCATAAACTCTAACTCACGGATCACGGATGTTAACTTGGGCTTCATATTTTGGGGATTTTTGCAATCCTACACTTCTGCTATTATATCACCCCATCCTGACAAAAGTACTTCTCTCATAGACAAACCATAAAAATGATTTGGCATGGCATCCAGACTACATAGTTGAACTGACGTCTGTCTGAGAACCTGATAGACCTTACATTCCTCTTTGGTGAAATAAACATCTGTGAATCTCATCTGATTAGCCAGTGATACTTCATAGGAGAGAGAAAAAGAGTGACTGATAGAAGGATAGAGTGTAAATTAAACCCTTGGGGAGGAGGTTGACATACTGCCTCAGATGGTCTGCGAGTCTTTGAACAAAACACATTTAACAACATCCTCCCCTGTGTCGTTTGTGAGTGTATATTTGTGTTTGTCTGATACGGTACAGCTGCGTACTGTGTCATTTTATCACGGAGACCTCTCCTCCCTTGATCGACCGTTTTCACTGTGTAAAATAAATCCAAATGCTACAGTCGTGCTTCAAACACAAAAGGTTTTCAAGCCGGTGATCCCATTATCTCTCACTGCTAAGTGTTAAAGATAGCCAAACAATTTGAACTTTATCTGTATCTCTTAACTTCAGACTCCTTATGAGATAGGAATTGAAAAGAATAACAAACAAGTATGTGTTTTGTGAGATATATCTCAGGATAAGTCAAACAAATCAGAAACAGTTATAAAGAGGTGGCACAAAAGAGAACCCACACAATGCTCCTGATATCATTATGGTATTCAGCAGTCATGCAGGTTTTTCCACTGGTTATAGAGGGTCAGATGTTGGCAGCAGCCACTGACTGACAGAGGAAGTGGAGACAGGAGGCATGTGCACTCAACTTCCTGTCAGTGGGCTTAATTGTTGTGCGCCAGTGGGGATGGTGGATTTTTCTTTCTTATTCACCTACCCACTTTCCATCTCTGCCAGCTTTCTTTTTTTCTGTTCTTTTTTTTTTTTCTCTACAGCTACATTGTTTACATGTGATTCATATCTACACTCTCAGGCTATCAGATGGGGGTGGGGGTAAGTACAGATAGCAAAGTCCCAGGGGGAGAGAGAGGACTGCCGATAGAGACATAGCGATGCCTGTGGCCCAGCTTGGCTGAATTCTCAGATTATCAAACATCACTGTTCACTTACTCAGGGGCAATGAGAAGAGG
>OMNW01019120.1:20506-35214 GCA_900303245.1 Selene dorsalis | reverse complement strand
TGAAGTTACACTCTTGTCTGTTCTCCATTTGGACTTGATGAAAAACAACTTCTTATGCAACTGATACACACAGTGAGGGCAGGATGCAAAGCTGTTTACTTGGGTTAGAAGCCAAACTAAGCTGCAATAACCTGACATCTTCCAACACTGCAGACAGATTCCTGCAATTCTTCCTATTAGTAAAAGAGCAAACACTCGAATTAAGTCGAGAAGCTCTTATTTTATTTCATGTGTTCCATTCCAGACATTCCTTTCAAACACTGTGATTATTGCATTGCAGGAGGAAATATTTTTGTCACTTCAGGTAGTAAAGCTCAGTATTGTATTCTCTTCCTGACTTCGCAACTAAAGGCTGGAGAAAAAAAACATCATCTCCACAAGCAGAGCTGTGAAGCACCGGAGCCGAACGTCTCAGTCTCACCAGTACGACTGCCTGGCAGATGCCTGAGTGGCAGCTGGTGCTGAGAAGAAAGACGAGGACGAGGTATCCCGGAATAATGTGAGCAATGTTAAGTGTCTGCTGTCTGTCTAGACAGCTGTGCTGCATTCTCATCTGCGCTGAGCTGAGAGACGACGACGGACATTGGCGGCTCAGTCTCGGAGTCTGCTTACATCAAGCTGCATCAGAAGTTACAGGCGGGATGCTCCTGCCTATCCCCAAACCTCTGGGTCCACTGACACGTTCTGCTCTGCTTTAGGATGGCCACATCTACCATGCCCATCACTGCCCCTTATACAAGAGGGTTGTTTGATCCTTAGACTTGTTTATTTGTAAAGTTTCGTAGATAAATTACCATCTTATATTAAATCTCTCTCACTCACATGATTGGCTACAACCCAATGTACCTATTTGCTTAAGTCAAATGTTTAATTTGAGAAGAGTTCATTTAGATTTCATTGCCCCAGACACATTGAACAGGCTAAAAAGGCACTTTAAATGTTTAGTTTTATAACTTGTCCAAATTTATGAAACAGGTTTTTAAACGTTTTTCTTTTACTGGACAAATGGCTGCATTTTATAAACCATGGCATCTAATACATTTTACATTTCCCTTGTAAATTAGTTGTATTTTAATTTTGTATTTTTTGTTTGTTATTCATATTGTAATGAGAATTGTCTTTGGACTATTTGTTTATGAATTGTTTTTATCATGTTTTTTTTATGTACATTCAGGTCTCTCTTGAAAATGATATTTCTATCTCAGTGGCATTTGATGTTAAAACTGATATCTTCACATATTTCTTTGTTTGTGTGTACATATTTATCTTGATTTTTATCTTTATAATCTATTTATTCCACATATTCTCTAGTCCTTGCTAAAGGAGCAACTGTAACTGACCTAATTTCCATCTGGTGCTCAATAAAATATTCTGACTTTGTATGCTTAAAGGAGATTTAAAACATTTTTCTCTCTCTCAATTTCTCGCTCTCTCTTGTTTCTTTCCCCTTTGACCCCTGGAGCAGCAGCAGCAGAGTGAACATCACACATTCCTGTACCGCCTCCAGGCACCATCTTTGCTGACATCATTCATTCACTTTTCATGTCAATAACATGTGTGTGGCCTGGAGCTAATGGAGACTTAATGGCAAACCACTCATCTGGGGAGGGGGAGGAGGACGTGGTGGTGGTGATGGTGGTGGGGGGGGTTGTTCCCTTTCTCAGTACTGCATGATTTAAATGGTCATGGAGGGTAATTAGTCAGAACGATCACTGAGCTGGTGTTAAGTGGGTTAAGCTGTATTATCATGAAGGGGATGGACCTCAGAGAAGCTTAGTGGATATGTGACAGAGATCGTACTTATGTTCAAATCTTCTTGGATAGAAATGTATACATGTAAGTGTGTGTGTGTGTGTGTGTGTGTCTCTACCTTGGTCAGGGTCCATGCCAAACAGGGAGTTTTTGCGGCTGAAGCGGATGCTGAAGGTCCTGCCGGCAGAGGTCGTGCTCTTGGGGTAGGAGACCTGCATCAGGTTTACGTGGCAGTTGGTGGGAACGAAGTCCATGCAACCCAGTGGGTGAGGACGAACGCCGGCCTGTCTGAAGGAGGGCCACACCTTGTTCCTCAACTCCAGGGCAAACTGGGAGAAAAAAAAAGAAAAAGAAAAAAAAAAAGAAAGGACTGATGATTGACTGACAGCTCTTCTGTAATGCTTATTTTTGACAAGATCATATCTTAAAATTAAACATGGAGATACAACACATAATGACAGAAAAATTAGGGTTAATAATGTAATGTAACGTAACTGTAGCTAGAGGGAGAGAGAGAGAGAGAGCACTTGTCTTGAGTAATGGAAACTTAAGCTCATGTACCAGAGTGTGTTTTTAACTTAATATCAGAATTTGCCGCATTTCACCATGTGGTCATATTTCATGAGTGGGTCCTCATATGACAAAAGCTCATCAGAGCATGTGAGCACCTTAATGTGTCTGTAAAATAAAATCCAATAAGAAACATACTGACAAGAAGACAAATTATGTATTTTTTTGGAATGATAATTTTAAATATCTGACTTATTTCAGCCACAAACGAATAAAGAAACTTTGTTTTTGAAGACGATAAGAATGAGTAGGTGGCAGACCACAGTATATATGAACTACATGTTTCTACATATATGCTGTATGTTTGAGAGGAAGCTGAAGTACCTGCTGGTAGCTGCTGATCCGCCGTCGGATGCTCTCCAGCTTGGTGTCGCAGATTTGTCTGAACTCGTACTGAGGCATGGTAACCACTCGGTCGCTCTGGGAGATGAGCTGGCTGCAGTTACGAACAAAGACGCTGTCGTCACAAGAAAAGGCCTTCAGGATCTGTAGAGACAAGAAACATGGGTAAGGACGGATCACTCCTGCAATGAAAGTTTAGTCAATCGCTGCTCCAAAAAAAAGAAGAAAAAAAACATTCCAACAGCAGCAGTATGAGGCAACTGTGTTTTTCATGTAGCTAAACATTCAGCTTTCCAGTATTAACAACTGGAACCAGCAGTGATGCCAAAAACCTCTCTGCTGCTTTTAGGTCCTGTCATAATAACACAACTTTAACTCATATCAGTGACGCACAAACTGGTGAACAGTCAGGTTGGGATCTTGCATGACTCATGATTCATGATTATACAACAAGAACGACCTAAAGCTCCTAACCTCTGAGGTGCAGCCTCTCCTCATCCTCCCCTTGTGTTTCTTCATTAAGACTCAAACACATCCCAGCTATAGTTACAGTTACTCCGTTCACCGAACTCCACCTCCTCCCTCCATATTCACCTTAGCAGTGAGGCTGAAGCAGCCTTTGGGCTCCACTATCTTCTCCAGCACGTGGCTCTTGATGCCGGCGGTGCTGACGTACTCGTAGACGACACCGTGCTCCAGGTGGACGTTATCCACCGTCAGGCTGACCAGGGGCAGCTCGTCTGCGAGGGAGAGCCTGCTCAGCCGGTGATCTGTGGGTCACAGGTTTCACTTTGGTCAAGTTTCAGCATTTCACCTGCGCTGTTGACTTGTTTTGTTTGCATCCGCTGATCTGATTATCACTGGAGACAGTGGTGTGGTCTCACCTCGTCTATCCGATCATTCATGTGGCAGGATTTAGACAAGAAGGTGAGCCATAATCTCTTTTGACCGTTGTTTTGATCTGATTTGTTTTTCTATTTCCCACCATTGCTGGTCAGTACAATCAGTGTTGTTAGATTGTTTCAGAGTAGAGTTCATATTATAAATTAGATATGATTCGAGTTGTGCCTTAAATGACATAACTACATTCAAGATGTATTTGACAATAGCATAAAGACTATATAGTGTAAATCCCTTTAGTTGTGACATGTGTAAAGGTGCACACAGTGTACAGTACTGCGCGTGTCATGTGAGCTGAGGGCACTGTGAGAAAAGTGAATGTGACAAGATGACGTCCTCTGACTGTAGCGTGAGCCAACACAATTTTTTCTACATACAGAGTAAATTACCTCCTGCTGTAGCCACTTTCTTTCTTTTTTTTTTGTTCACTGACAGTGACCTAGAGGTCATCTGAAAATAGCAGTTGAGGTGGAACATCATGTTTTGATGCCAGGTTTTTAGCAGTGACAGATGTTTGTTTCTTGTTTTTCTAACCATTAAGTCTGTAATCACTCTGGACTAACACACAAAGCAGCTGCAGTTTAAACACAGGACAGTCCCCAGCTAAGGCTAATGTAGCCCTGATATGTTTCCCTGACAGATGAGTCACAAATGAAACTTGATGTTTGTAGTTACTCTATGATCAGCCATACTTTCTGATTCTGCATTAAAACATTTTGCTGTCATTTACTGTTCATCATCTGTCTTTTTTTTTCACACTGTCACACTTGCTTTTGTTATTTTGCTAATTTTTTATTTTGCAAAGTCACTGATGAAGTCTTAATCACAATTTTTTACATCCTGGATCATTCACTGAGAGCTTTAACTGAAGAGAAGAATAATGTACTACTATTCATCTACACCGCACATATTGAGAGGATGCAACCTGGGGTCTCACCTGCTCCATTAGTGCCATTTCCCTCCTGACAGTCAGAGCCATTCTCCACTGGATAAGGACTGAACGGACTCTCCTCCTTCTCACCTGCACCTCTTTCTCTTTGCAACTCTTCCACATCCTCGAAAGCTCGGTACACCCACTGACACTGTGGAAGAAAGATTAGAGCTCAGCGGTTTTATCGAGTACGCCTTCAATATAAAATAAATCATTACTGGAAATAAAATGAGGAACCGAGCAGAGGAGGAAGTGAGTGTGAGCTAGCAGATGCACATTTAGCAATGTGGACGGAGATGCACTTTATACACATCATGTGGAGGAAATAATTTGAAGTGGTTATAGCCTGTGGACAGAGACACTGACTGCACCACCCTGAACTCAGCAGTGCAGTCAGCCACATCAACGACATCCTGGTAATTCATCCTGCTGTTAAATGAACCAACAAACATTTACTGGAATAAGTCCAAAAATAAGGCTGCTAAGCTTGAGCCTGTTCACTGGCTCTGAGCAAAAGGGGGATTTATCAGAAAAGCAGCCCAGGCTAAACAAAACAAAACAAATCACTAGGCTATATACAGTAAGGAGGACGTCCTACTCTGTCGGCAGCCTTGTGAAATACTGCCTGGAGACATGAACTGCTGCTGTAAGAATGTCAAAACAAATGTGACAAGAGTTTGGTATTTTTGACATAAGCCATGTAGTATGGAGTGTAAACACTGGAATCCAGTTGAGAGTCAATTTGGAAAAACAAAACTAAATCTGTACTTTAATACAGAATAAGGCAAATGTTCGAAGAAACTGGACTTCTGTAGAAAAGGCCAAATTCATTTGTTGCTTTGGGCTCCTCTTTCCCTCTGGGCAGACTGTATACTGAACAGAAAAATGTCCAACTCTTAACTACATGTAGCCCGCAGCGACAGCGACAGCCAGTGATTTACAGTGGAGTTTACTGGGCCACCCAATGTTCAGGCCTAGAGTGTTGTTGAAAAGAAGAAGCTCTTGTTGTCGCTGCAGTTTTAAGTTTTCCTTTTACCTTTTCAAACACCAAGTTGCTATAACTAAGGCTGTCTCCAGCTAATGCTAATGATGTTTTATGTAGCATCTCAGAGCAGGAATGTCTGGGTCACTGGGGCTCTTTGGGCTGTCAGCCTGTCAACTGTGACTTTAGTGAACTGTCCCACTTTGTTGAAAGGTTTGAATTACATTAACTTCCACAGCTACTACTGATGCAAATCATTCCAGCTCCTGCCAAAAGTTTGTATCATACAAGAAAAGCAAATCATGGAGAAGCCATAACAACACACACACAGAAATGTCATATATGACATTTATGTTGCTATATTTGTCACCTATAAGGGAATGTATTGTCACATGTACATGAAGGTATTAGTTTTATGTGCAAAATCTACTTTTAATGAGTAATATTACTGTTAAATACTCAGTATAACTTATCTTATAACATACATGAAGTATCCATTGTGCAATTTCTATGTGTACAAATATCAAAAATGTCTATGATTATATTGTATTGTATTTGTGATATATGTTTGTATATATGTTTTTCTTGTTCTTTATATAATTTGTATATAATGTTCATATATGAAAATTCAGAATATGTACATATATTTCATTTATGTATAGAACTGCAAAACCTCCCTGGGTAGACTGGGAGACGCAAATCGTCTTGAAATAAGTTAATGCCCTGTTTACACTATAACACTGATGCTCTGATGATGACTGGGTGTTAGAGTGTGTTTTCCTGTGTCCTCCTCACCATCTGTGGAGGCTCCTGGTGTGTGTGCTGTGCGGTGAAGTGCTCCAGAACCTCTTGGTACTCGCCGTGGTTGACATTATTGCCATTGACTTTCAGGATGACCTGTCCGGGCTGAAGGCCCACCCCTGCGGCCTCCCAGCCTGCAAACGTGTCAACATAGGATCAGAGGTCAGAGGTCACAGGGTGGTATAAATACAGTGACAAGTGTATACATTTCGCTGTGCTATTATGAAAACATAAAGTTCAAGTCGGAGAAATGGAGGAATTAAAAAGTTTGTGCAATCAAAACAAATTCGTTTTTAATATGGAAATTAAAAAAAAACTAAATTCCCAAATCTGGACATAACCTCTACCCCTTTGTTCCTCCAGGAAAATAGGAAATTACTTGGCTCGGTGCTGTAACACGCTGTCCCAAGCTAATGGCTTTACAGCCTGGATGTCCAATCAACACCTCCATCATCTTCCTCTCCTCCTTCTAAAAATACCAGCGCTGGCATCACTTCCACCCAGGGTGCCAGCAATTACCTAACTCTGGGGCTACTTGACCCATGCATAGATAGCACACAGGGGGACTGATTTCAGAGGAAAAAAAACAACAACTGGAGACTCTCAATTCAGATGGAAAAAACTGCTCCTCATACAGCAGCAGAGCCAGAAGTGATACAAGAGAAGGAGTGTGGAGAGGGAGTGGAAAGAGGAGAAATAAAGTCCCCCTGCCATAATAAAAGAAAAGTAAAACCATGAGATCACATTCTTTGGCCAACCAGCAGCTCCTCTCCTCGTTGTTTTTATGTGTGTGTCCTCCCTTATTCAAGTCTGGTTTACACATTGGGAATTAATTTTCATCCAACTAGTCATAAATCTCAAAATTTTCTATTTAAAAGTCAGTTTGAGCAGCACAAACATCTGGTGTTAGGAGGTGAGAGGGAAGGATGAGGCAGAAGAGCAAAATATGCATATTTTTTCAGATGCCTGTTGCACTATGATCACAGAGCATTATGTATGTGTATGCGTATGTATGTGTGTGTATGTGTGTGTGTGTGTGTGTGTGTGTTTTAAAAGTAGACTTTGATCTATTAGGGGTCTGAACCCTGACCGCCGGCTGCATGGCTGACAGGTGGTCATAAAAAAACCTAATAGAGGCTGACTAAAAGCAGAATGTAACAGGTGGTCGGAGGCTCGTGTTACTTCATCTTTCCCTTGAATTTGCCTCAAATTATTTGTCTTCATGACACTGTAAACATTTCTCAAAGCTTTTACTGACGTTGATGCTGCAATAACAAGGTCAAACTCTCACAAATCAATTCACAGATGATCCAGTGCAGGACCTATAACAAAATATATGTCTCTTATAACTGAATTTAAGACAAATTAATTTTAGGAGACCTCCCTGGGAGCTCTGAACTGTTAAACCACTCAACAGATTACTTTTCCATTACATATACAAACTAATGGGTTCCTTTTACCTTAAAAACTCTATAGTAGACTAAACAGTATAGCTGAAATTAATGATATATGTTTATATGAATATTTTTTATCAACATTTTTAGACATAATTGAGCCTGGGTGATGACTTTTTTTCATAGTTTATTTGAGTCACTTTATTATTGGTGTATGTAGAGGGTAACTCCACCACACCAGTGTCACACATTTAAACCTGTGTACAGGGCTTCAGGAGCAGTGCTGCATGTGAAATAAAAATATCTGAGGACAACAAGTTTGAAAATGAGGAAAAATCTGCAGGTGTTCAGCCAGAAACCAGAGATTTTATCAGACCTCCTCCATGTCTGCTTGGGATTAGGAGCTACAGACATATCCAAGCATCTATTATGCTTGTTGTTCCCACAGGGAGTAGTAGCCACGAAACCATTCTCTACCTCTGACAAGGTTTTATTGTGGTGGGTGAACGGGCTAAAGCAGTCACTGGGACTTGTCACTCACCTTTCCTGACAGCGTGGACGTGGGGGGGGGCGGAGCCACAGAGTCTGAAGGACAGGCTGTCTGGGTTGTCAGGGATCTTCACAATCCTAAAGGTGAAGAAGGAATTTCAATGAGACAAATGCATGTTATTATGTGTGTGTGGTTGCATGTGTTGGTCTGTTTCCCCTCACTCCTTGGCCTTGGTGGCGACCAGCAGCCGCAGGGAGCGTCGAATGCAGAAGGCCTGGTTGATCATAGTCTCCACCTCGGAGAAGGGCCTGAGGAACAACAGGTCTTCGTTGATGGTGTAGATTTTCCTGCCCACCTGCAGACCGGCCATCTGGACGGACAGACAGACAGAAATGTTTATTTTTAGGTTCAGCTCCATGTGAAGCCCCTGTTCACACAGAGAGAGTGAATCACATTCTGACCTGTGTCTCCGATAAAGTATAATTTAAGTTTTTATCTGATCTGTTGTGTTTTACTCTGAGTCAGAGTACAAGCCTCTGAGGAACCCACCAGAGTGAAAGAGAGCAAATCAGTATGCACAGCTCAACCTGTTCAGTCTTGTCATTTATTTTCCTGCATATGAAGAAGATCCCTTTCACAGAGGGAGTGCATATCAAGATTTGGCTACTGGATGTGATTAAACTGCACGGTATTTACACTTGAGTCTCCTGCCTGGATTTGCACATGGTTACAGTACTTTCAGTTTGCACAGTATTTTATTTACATTTCTCCCTCTCTCTCTTCCTAATGCGAGCCACACGTTTGTTTTTGAAACCAGTGGTGGTTTGACTTATCAGATCTTGCCTCTTTGCTTTAACTAAATGTAATCTGATCAGTCATGGCGCATGTAAGCATGTTAAAGAGACAAATATACTGTACATGGACACAGATTACGAAACACAGTCAGATGTCAGCTTCTAAAAATCCCTTTTCAAACGACAGACACACAGCACCACGGCCTGCTGCCCCTCAGTAAATGCAGTCATCTCGCACATCTTCTGTCACGTTGTGAGAATAATGCTGCCTCTGTATGTTCGCTGTGTGAGTCCAGTGTCCTGGGCACAGATCCGGTGGGGTGGCCTTGGCTGAGCCAGGCCCAGACTCTGGACAACAGCCCTGGGTGGATGTAGGAACGACTGGGAGGAGCCACAGTCATCTGAATGTGGAAGGATGTATGTATGTGTGTGTGTGTAGCATCGGTGCCAGTCTGCACGTGACTCTCTAATAGTATCATATAGTGAAAGAGCCCTGTGTGTGTGAGTGAGTGTTTCTCGGCCCTTTTCAGAGCCCCATGGGAATCAGCTGAGCTTCATTCACTGTGCTGGCACACAGGCTGTGTCACAACTAGCAATCCTGTTATTGTGGTGAATCGGGGACACTGGGGGATGAATAACAGAGGGAGAGGAGGAAGAGAGAGAGAAATGGAGAAGAAGGTGCAGGAGGGAGGAAAAAAAGCAAGGCTTTACTGTGGTGGAGGGAGGAGGAAAAAAGATTATCCAGAGAGAGAAAAAAATGCAATAAAGTAAAAATAACAGAAAACGATGCCTAAACCCAAACCAGAGGAAATGATTTTCCATCTCTGAACCTGATTTCACAAACAACCAGAGCATCAGCCGGAAGTTTCCGGTATGAAGATGCTGGACAAATTTGCCAGAAATGTGCACAATACATCTCGAACATGAAAAGTGACACTGTGTGATTTGTATCAGGGTGCAAAACAAGAACAAAGGCTATTTTTACTGCCAGTTCCTGAAAACTATATAATACAATAATACGATTTAGTTGAATATATAAAACAACAAACTGAATCATCTCATGTGTTTTAAATGTTTTTTCACAGCCTTATCTCCAGTGTGTTATGTGGAGGTGATGTGAGTAAGCATGTCTAATGGCTCCACAGCTAATCATAACCAAGTCCTTCCAGACTGACAGCAGCCGTCCAAACGGTAGACAGCCATTACCTACTGGAACTAATGCCCTAGGGCAGGAAGGACATACAGAAAGCGTGTGTGTGTGTGTGTGTTGACCATTACCTCAGCGTGTGAGCCCCTGGTGACAGATTTCACCACAATGGCTTTGTTTTTCTCCTCGATCTCAAAGCCGTAGTCTTCCTCCTCGGGGTGAATCTAGCACAGAGAAAAAACATGTAATTACTGTTGGCGACTGATTGTCAGACTTCAATATCTTTCACTGCTTTCACATCATGAGTGAGCAAAGAAGCAAAAATAACAGTGATACGCACATTCTTCCATTTCCTGCTCTGCTGATTTTGTTCACACCCCAGAAATATCTTGTAATTAAATCTCATATCTAAATGATTATTTGCTGCAGTGTCTTTATTTCCTCTGATGAATCACTGAAGTTTCATTTTAAAAAGGTGACAGATAGGCGTACTCTCGGGGTGGTCTCACATCTCATACACAAACTATCCATGCATTTTAAACCTTGCACATTTGCAATTTGTGATTTTCATCGCACGGCAGGTGTCTCGCATTCGACAATGCGTCTCATGTTGTAGTCCCCCGGTGGGGTGAGGCTTAGAGTTAAACGCTGTCGTCACCAAGCACATTAGCCAGCTCCCATTAGGTAAAAGCTAAAGGGGGCATCTTCCTGCTGCACGGCCCTGATAAGATGGAGATCTCTGTGGTTACATCAGAGGAGATGGCTGCGGTAAATAAAGAGTTCCTGCACTTTACTTTGGTAATAGCCATGAGGGATGATTAGTTTTGCTAATCAAGTAGAGGAGCCTTCTTTACTTGTGGAAAGCCAGATAGCGTGGCTTCTCCTCACTCTGCCCTGGAAAAGGGTGACGGTTCTGATGCTTCTAGGTTTAATGGATTAATGGAATTAACCAAAGAGTTGACTTTCTGATTAAGCCTCAGGAAAACACAGCCTGCCAACCCCCAAACAGTCAACACTGACCTTATTTTATGCGCTAAATAAATATACGTTAATGAAGTTATGTTTAGTTATGAGTGTGTTACGTGCTATGTGACCTATTCAACAAAATATAAGGACATCCCATGATGGCATTATCTTAATTTGGCTGATCAAGTTTTGGGAGCTTTCATGAAGTGAGCAAATACTGTCCGTCTGTTCTGTGGTGAATCTATTACCTTGAACACAATTTCTTCAAACATCAGAAAATAGTACAAGATGTTTTTCAAGTTAAGATAACATTGTTTACGCAGGGAGTAGTTCAGACTGTGACCTTCTCCTTCTCTATAAGAATGTGTGTTGGCCAGAAGTAGTTACAGGCAGCTGTTTCATCCCATTTATTTATTCGTTTATTTCATTTAGATTGGTGAGTTAGGGTCTGGTTAGGTTTATTAGATTAGGCTGAATTGTGAAGTTAGCGAGTGAGTTTCCTTTTTCGGTTATTAAGGAAATAAAATGATCAAATACAGTGCTGTGTGTATTAAACACTTTATGGAGTAAGTGTTGATTGTTGATCTGAGTGTTTCATTTTGTCTGTGCACACAACCACTGTTCTGCATGGTTTTTCATATCTAATCATGCATGGAGGTTTCTTTTTTAAAAAAATTCTCCAAATTCTTACAAATCTAAGGAATTTGTTGTTTTAACCAGTAAACAGATGTGTCGATCTTGGAGAGCTACAAATCACTTCACAGAAACTGTCATGCTCATTATCTCACAAGAAAGCTCCAACATGACCACTGGGACATTTTTTAATCTAACTTGATGTAACTGTGTTTAAGCTGTAATGCTTTTGAACTGGTGCAAAGAGCTAAATAATTTTTTTTATTATTATTTGTTTTTGTTCTTTTTAATCGACGACAGTGCAGGGGTAGCAGTGCTTAAACACATCCCCTTTGGTTTGTGTCCCTTCTCTCATCTTCACCCAGTGCTCCCAGCAGCTGTTGCCTCGTGTCACGAGTGAAGATCGTTAAATGTCACCAAAGTCACGGCGGTTAAAGAGGAGGAAGGAATGTAAACACACACGTAGGGAGCAAGAGCGTTTATGAGGAGGGCAAAACTGAGATATTGCTGCATTTTCACTTTCATTAGATTTTCTGGGTTTTTAGATAAAGGAACTGAGCAGGCTTTATAAAATAAAAGTAATGAAATAAAAACTACTGGGATCTAAGATGGGACAGGAAAGGTTACAAGTCCCGGGTGGGGAGCCATTTTAAATGTTTCATATAAAAAGAGAACATTCGATGAACAGGGTAAAAATCCAAACTGGATTCATTAGCAGGCGCTCGGCTGTTTACTGTCTGAGCACAAACATGAAACGTTTCGCTGTTTCAAATGAGGATGAATGTACAGAATATTTGACTGCAACAGTAATCCTCCTGTCAGCTCTCATAGTTCCCATTTTACATTTCGAGAGGACGACACTCATTGAGATGCAAACAGATTTACTGTCCTTATTGTAATCAAAGCAGCCTCCACAGGGATGGATAGAGGGAGGGAGGGAAGGAGGGAGGGAAGGAAGGAGGGAGGAGGCTGTTTCTGTGTGTATAGTGATGCTAATTACATCTACCAGTGGAGATACCACATAAGAACACAGACACACACATCTAAACAAACTGGAGGATATATTAGATGACAGTCAAACACACACACACATACACACACAGGCTATTTGTTATTCCACATCTGTCTATATGTATCTGGATGAAAGACACATTCATCTGAACTTTGAAAAAGCAGCTTTTTTCTCCTCTGTGTGCATCCATTCACATATAGTGTGCGTGTATCCAGTGTTTGCTCAAAAGGAAACAATAGGCTCTGTAACCATACTATATACATAATATGCATGTGTGTGTGTGCTGTAGCTCACCACAAGAGACTTGGCCAAGATGTTTTCGATGAGTTTGAAGTCGTTGCGTTGGAGCTGCTTGCTCTTGGTGCTTGTTCCCTCTGTCTCTTCATCCGCATAGAAGCGGAAGAACTGGGACTCATCTTTGAATTCACTCTTTTCCAAAACTGAAGAGGAAAACACACACGGAGTTATGGCATAAAGTAATGAGACAAATTTGATGATTTGAATAAATATATTCAGCCTGGATTGCATCAATAAAGTTTAATTTAATCTCAGATTAGCTCTAATCACAGTTTAGTAAAATTAGTTTTTAAATTAACAGCTAATCCTTCATTTCAGCTCCCCAACAGTTTCCTTGGTAAACCAGCATCTTGACAAAAGCTTATCATAACGTTAGAGTTAACTAAACCGAGTAAAGAGAGGTTCAAATCTAATTCATTTTGTTCAGAATTTTAAACTAGTTCAGAATTTCAATTTAGACCATCACTCAGTCTGGTTTTAAGTTTAAACATTGTTGGTGTAATCCAGTTACATGGTCATACATGTTCAAGCAGATTTCTCCATTAATATCTTGACATTTGTGAGGCGTGTCATATGACTGCACATGCACTGTTCGCAGGTCATTTGCAGCTTCAAAAGACCTGCGGAGATGTCTGCCCGAGCAGAATCAAAGGAAGCTGCCGCTTAATGTGGGGACATCTTCGCACAAACACCGCTAACGCTTAATTAGCTCATTAGCTAATGATGGAGCAGAAACATCTGGAGCCAGGCCACATCTGGGCCCTAGACTGCACAGGGCCGGGGCTCGGGAAGCTTCTCTGGAGAACACAAGAAACTGTTGTGCTGCGTGTGTTTGTGAATCCCACTGTTGAGCTGAGCCTCCCTCCAACACATGGGGCACTTGAAACAGGTGAGCAGCACATTATAGATACTCCTCTAGTCCCAGATTTCTGGAGTTTGAACCAAAACACACCACAGTGACCTCACTGCACTGAAATCTAAATTACAGAGTGCGAGCGTTGATTCGTCTCAACAACAGCTTCCGAGAGTGAAAGGTCCTTCATTGTGCTGCTTGAATTAAAGGACGTGGTGGGCTTTCACAATAATTTGGGGAATTTTCATTTAAGTCGAGTTGGAGCTCAAGCTCTGGATACAGCTGGAACAGGTGCAGAGAATGGCTGAGATGAGTGCTTCAACAGCTGGCACTGACACTGCCTTGCCTCAGCGTTTTGATCTCCATGCTTGGACTTCAGCCACGATGTGGGCGAGGGATTTTATTGTGTTGAGCAGAATTAAGAAAATATTCATCCTCTTTGTGCAACGGTGGAGTTGCCATTGGTGATGCAAAGCCTAGAGCTCACACACATTCGCAGACGTCACAGACCGCCAACCAGGGATATTTACTAATGTTACAAGTGTGTATGTATGTGTGTATGTGTGTGTAGGTGTATGATTCTGTGAGGCCACTGTAAAATCAGACCTTGCATAGGAGACTCAGAGAGCCGAAGGTACCCAGCTGTTCAGAGATTTGGAGAGCATCTGGCAGCCTCAGATGAACAAAAGCTTTAACAAACTGATTTACACGCACTCATAGGCCACACCCACTCACACTGGCCTCATGCCAACTCAAACGCCACTTATTTCCTCTGAGTCATGAAGGCTGTGGCCATATAATGCCTTAACACCACCTATTCAATTGGAGGGTGTGCTTGCTCCGG
>OMNW01019119.1:5295-33067 GCA_900303245.1 Selene dorsalis | reverse complement strand
TGGATCTCACTCCCAGATCTGTCAGGCGTCTGTTGACGTGTCCTCGACATGACATGCCACCCACAGTGAAGGAGAGGCACAAATCATCCAGCTTTTTCCTCAGCGTTTCACCCACAGTACCTTCTATAACCAGCCCCGTGACCCCTGCCCTTGGAAGTTAAGCAGATAGCCTTGCATTAGTCTTAGAGATGGAGTCGGGCTAATCTCATCAAAAGGCTTCAGTTGGTCGTTGCCCCATTATGTAAAGAATTTCCCCAAAAAGAAACAGGCAGAATCTGTCTTCTTTTGCAGTTTTCCCTTCAAGCTTAATTATTTTCTCAGCTATGGGGAGTTATTTTATTACAGCATTATATGCAAATCAGAAATATATTTTTGCTGTTCAGTCTCACTGGTACTTTAATGTATTATTTCATCTTTATTTAGCGCATATTGTTTAATAAAAGTTTCATTAGTTGTTTGAAGTACATTTAGTAGGTATTTAGACCACATTAGCTGAAAGCATATTAACACATTAGCTGTGTGGTCAGCTCTGTTTCCTGACATGTAATTAAGTGTAGAATCAGTTGCTTGAAATCACCTGACACTCTGGATGCCTCTGGCTGTAGTTTGATGCTAACGCTGCCTGATGGTGGCAAGTGACTATAATGTACACACTGTACTTTGAAATGCATGTACAGAGCCATAGTACTTGTTTCAGCAGTGACTGTGGGTCTTCAGCAGGTTGAATGCACCACAGGTCATTTGTAGTGTCACATCACATTTTTAGAGGATTAAAAAAAACAGACATCATGTAAAACACACAGTGAGGTAGTGTGTAGTGAATTAACACACTGTTTGATTTGTAAAGCTCAATGTTTATATGTGCTGCTCCCAAGCAGCAGATGGAGTGAAGAAACAGCAGCCCCTCTTTTTATCAGCCATATGAAAACAACAACAACAGCCACGAGGAGGAAAGAGCTGCCAGCTTTACACTGACATCAGCAGCATTAGCAACTTTTTCACGTGTGGGTCACGGCTGCAGTTGATGGATGAGGCTGCATTGTGTTATGTGGAACATGCACAGAAATGCACACACACAGAGCCCGTCTCTCTTGGGTTCGATTTAGTTATGACCTTTGCAGCCCTACACCACTTCCATGCATTCCCAGATTTCACAGCTCCTAAAGTGACAATATAAACATGAAGGTTATTATTCTGTGTGACAGAAATGTGCGCATCCAAACATAGGTGGATGCTTGTTTACATGATGTTTTATTAGTGTATGTGTTGGCAGCCTCAGAGTGGCTTTTTGAATGTTACAGTGTCCCAATACGAGAGGATTTGTGATAAAACGCAACTGAAGCACTTCATTTTCATACCACATAAGCTCAAGATTAAGATATTTTTTACCACTCTAGAGCAAAAATCATAAGCAATGAACAAATCCCCCACATACCTATTCCACTCTCTATACTCACCAGCCATGCACAGCTGGCTTAGAGTTTAAAAGCACAACCTCTAAAGTGTGTTAGTAAGGCAGTGGGCTGCAGGTAGCTGCCAGTACAGCTTCAGTGCTACAAAGCCATCAGTTCCTCAAGTCTCTGAAATTTCTCTGAAGCAGTCAACACCATTTTTCTAAAAGATTGTTTTTGATGATTGTGAGGGAAAGGCTAGCTTCACCTCTGAGACAAGTGTTTACAATAGCCAAGCGCAAAGTTATAGAGGAAAGTGTAGCATCATAAAGTGAAGTGATGATGGGGGTTAACAGCACTCAGCACTTGTGTAAAAAAGTAAAAAAAAAAAAAAATTTTGAAGAGACTAAGCTAAGCAATTAAGCAAAGACTTATTTTTCTTAATCCTGACTCTTTTGTTGGAGAGTGCATATCTCCCTTAATTTTTCATTTGGGTAGAGACCTAGTAATCTGTAAATGCTGTAGAATATGATTTTCATAGTTTTCTTATTCATCAAACTATTTGATCTTTTGTCTTTAATGGGTAAGAGAATTGTCAATCTGGAGAGACAATTTCCAGTCGGACAGAAATTTGTCCTCATAAAATAAAGGTAATTACTCAGACTAACCCCCAAAGCACTGCCTGTCGAAACGAAACAGACCCATCCCATTTAATCTTTCATTACGTTTTCCATTCATTTATTCAGGTTTTTATTCCTCTAAGATGCCACTCATTTTAATATGCTGTATGCAAATTTTGTTTTCATTTATCCTTCCTTTCGTTTCCCTTGCATTACATTTTCAGAAGCACTAAGTAATCTATATCTATCTTTTGCCATTTAAAAATCACAAATAAAAATGTCAGAGAAGGTTTTTTTCTTGACTTCTGTTGCTGTCCAAACATATGATCCCAGAGTGATTGGTACATATGAGTTCTCATTAGCTGGGGTGAAAACACATTGTTTTCCACCAGAAAATCCATTTGTTTCCATGGTGATGCTGTCCTCCCTTGTCCAATTTCCTTGGCTGCTTTTTATGGATAGCTTTATTGAACTTTATTAAAAAAGGAGCAGAGAGAAAAGAGTTAGTAATTTCTCATGCTCTGTATTATCTAGGTGTATGGAGGTAGATCATTTGGAAAGGCTCAACATGATATTTCACTCAAAGCATTATTATTCTCTAAAACAGTCACTTTTGTTTGGTTCCAGGGTAATAAACTAATCTGCAATCATTAATCCATTATGTGTGTTTTTACCCTTGTTGTTATCTAGTTTGTCAATCGAAAAGAGGGTTTTCTAATTTGTCTAATCTATTGAATTGCAACCTTTGGTCCTGTCGTACATGAGCATAATGCACTCAGTTTGATCAGGCCAGTGCCTAACAGTTTATGCAGTACTTTTTTGCAATGCTTTTCTGTCTGTTTTACGCCAAACTACAGACCACATGCCTTTTAGTTTCATATGTTTAGTGTTGCCAGTTTTCTCCGTTGCTTCAGTAAGGAGGAAAACAGTAGCCTAGCTTATTTTATTAGCTTATCCAGTGACAGACAACACATGCTTATGGACAGTGGGCGTCCTATTGTGTGTATACCATGAACGTTTTGAATTAAAAATGTAATTAGAGATTTAAAATTTTAAAGGAGATTGAAATTTGATGAAAAAGTGACAATCCTAACAAATGCAAAGAAAAGCTAAGATAATATTTAATGACCTGATCTGTCAAGAGGAAATTCTTCAAATATGTTCTGTAAATATGAATATTGATAATAAAATGAGATAATCAAAGTAATAATAACATATTGTAGAAAAGTGATATATTGCTGCAGGTTTTTGTATCGTACCTCTGCAAGATTATTGTTAGAATTTTTCCAGTTCTTCTGTGTGATCATTAGAGCTTTCATTTTTATCCATGAGTCACACTCTTCACTCTTCACCCATCATGAATTCAACCTTAAGCCATAGAATAGCAATCTGAGTGGAATCATGGCCTTTTGTTATGGAGTCAGTGCCAAGTGTCAGATTCACTCAGTTCAATGTTTTCCTCAAAAGATCAAGGGATTCCTGAATGAGCACATTCATTTATATGAAGAAAGGGAAGAAGGCTTTTAAACATAGCAATTTCACAGTCAGAACATTTCTATTATTTTACCGCATGAATCCATCATGTGAGATGTCACTTTGCTTGAAAATGTACATAGATAAAATTCCTGTGGCTAAAATGTGTCCGTCCATGGTCTGTCATCGAAAAGACAGAACAGGATCAAATAAAAGATAAATAAGCATATCAGAGATTACACATCAAAGAATTGCAATTTTGAAAGGTTTTGCTGAGCTGTACACAGAAATGCACTCTCAAAACCCACAGTCACTGATGTAATTTTAAAATGACCTTCAGTTCCCATGTTCGGTTGACTCCATTCCTGCATTTTCAGGAAGTCACTACACTTTTTCTGTGTTGTTCAAGTTCTTTGAACAAACAGCAGGAGCCTCAGTGACAGCTCTGCCAGAGACAAACAACACCAGGCTTTCTCCGGACTTAATGCCTTCGTTAATTTGTTTACCTTGATCAAATAGACCTCATCACTGGAGGAATTTGTCTCTCGAATGTGCTTGGCGGGTCCTGAGCTATAACTCAACACAGCCACTCCATTTGTCAGAGAGACCCTGACAGTCAGTCTAATTAGTTTGGTTGTGACAAAGGAGCTGTCTTGCGGAAAACGGGAACATCAATCCATCTATGAAGGCATATGTTTTCATAATGCATCCAGTACGGTAAGCATGATCCGCTGGGTTAAAAAAGAAATGCTTCAAAGATGTGCTGTAAATTTGTCAGTTTGTTTAACATGTTTAGATAAGATGCCAAGTAGATATTTCATGTCAGTGTTTGAGTAAAGCCCGCATACAAATTTCAAAGGAAACGGCTGTCATGTATTGATACAATAAAGATACACAGCCTGGCCTCTTATCTTTCTGTAAATTTTGAAATATCATTGTGTAAACCACTTAGTGAAAGTGAAATGAGATGGAATGCCGAGAGCATTTTATTTGTATCACTTTCCAATTTTTATACGACTTTTATCATGTCAAGATATTGCTTTTGTAGACATTCATATATTTTATGATGCACATCGTATAACACAAAAGCAATCTTTTTCAAAATGTTGCCGTGCTGCAGCCACACAGGACAGTCAGCGGAGACTGTCATCTATCATTTAAGAGTCATTTTAACAGCGAGACATTAAAGTTAGTGGTACTCAGTGTCTCCTGACATCCCTAAAAGCCACTTCTGCATAATCCGGAAACACAAAGAAATTACCAGTTCCCTCAATGGCTTTCTGGCCCCTGGCTGTCTTTAAAATGTTCTACGACATCATTCTCTTGGGATTTTTTTTTTTTCTAATGCACTGTTCACACATTCACAATGAGAAAACCCTCTCTGTCGCCGTGACTGCTGCAGCTCTCCTGTGTCTGTGTGTGTGTCATCTTGGGATATTAGAGCTTCAAATATTCATGTAATTAAATATTTAGAGTTATGGATGAGTTTTGTTAAGGCAGCTGTAAGTTTGTCTGTTAAAGTGGCTTAACAGAATATCTGATTATAACTCGTGTGTGTTTGTCGGTCTGCAGCAGCAAGGAGTATTTTCTGCTTTTTATGTCACGCCTATTATTTTGTTCACTTGGGAACATGGTGCTCAGTTATTTCTCAAGCAAATTACAAAACTGAAAGAAATTTTCAGTTTATTTTACAAGATATTCAAATATGAAATTTCTTCCTGGACATCATCATATTTAGGATAAATAAACTCTGTCAATACCAACACACCTGAAAATGCATATCACAATACCACTCGCATTCAGTACATGCCTGTTGTATTGTTAACAGGAAGGAGATTATCTTCTCGGCTGTTAAGCAATTGCGGAAAATACTAAGGCAAAGGCAAGCTGTTGCATTAAAACAGTCAGTAATGCCTGTGATTCTTTATCAATGTTGTACTCACTCTTGGCAGTTGTGACTGAGGAGTCCATTTGAGGGACATAAAAACTTTGCACTTGTGTGGGTGCCAGGCATAAATGTATCAAAAGTGAGACATTTTCGCACTGAGAAGTGTGGATATAGCCCCAAAGGCAGATATCTAAAAACCTGAGAAAACTGAGCTCAGACTATATCTGCACTGGAAGATGCATGGCACATCCCAGGCCATGTGAACACAGATATTGTCCCATGTAAAGAGAAAAAGTGCAGAAATTCATAAAACCCAAACAGAAAAGAAAAGTGTGCGTGCACATATCTGAAGAAAAACATTCTAGACCACAGTGCAAAGTATAACCTTTTGCATCCAGCATGTTTGAAAAGTGGAAAGTAGGCCACATCAATCAAGTATGCAAGAAATGCTGTCCAATCTGTCAGTTTTGAAAGAGCAGGTCTGGAAATTTGCATTTTTATTATTTTATTTTCAGGCTGAAACAATCCCAAGGAAAGACAGTGACCCTCCTTCCACCTCACACCATGCAGAAACTCTTTCAGATAAATAGACATTCCTCCTGCATACCGTATCTTCAGCCTGATATCCAGTCTGAGTAGTAATATCGTGCAGTAGCCCGGGACTGTAAATGTTTGGACAATCAAAGTCAAAACTTAATTTGACCTGAAAACTGGAGGTAAAGTGCTGTTTTCTTTCTTCTCTTCCACACAAACATGCACATCCACATGAGATGAGCCGCATCCTCTGAGGTGATTTGATCCCCCCGTGGAGAGGAGATTGGTTATGTGTTCAACCTTTGTAGAAATCATTGGCAGCTTTGAGAAAGAAGAAGAGACCTTTTGCCGCCTTGTGGCCTGTGAACGCCTCAAAGAAGCTCAGTAAGCCCTGCCCGAGCTCTGTCTTGCACCCAGCGTTTGATGTCGATTGAAGAAGAAAGACCAACTGCAATCTGTACAGCAGCCTTTTATTTGGCCAGCAACAAAAGCTGTAGCAGTCTTCTCACACTCAGGCATATTGATTTCACCACTTTCTATGAAGATGGTATGCAGTGAGTGAGTCAATATATGTTTGCATTTTCTTTTCACCTTTTGTTTATTTGCTTTGGTGGCTCTCAAAGCTAAGGATCGTGTAAAAAATTGAGAGTGGATTTCATCACTGGGAGGCCACTCTCAGGATCAGCTAATGGGTTGGATAATGAAAAATAATTATTATCATTTTTTAAAATCTGTTTCAGCCCAAAGAAACATTGAATCTAATTTAGAAGTTAGCCTGCTGTGCTGATGCAGTGCAGGTGATAATGGACATTAACATTCATAGCTTGACTTGTTTTATCTACTGCATTTTGTTTACACACTTTGCTGTTCAGCACATAATCACTCTAAAGGTAATCAAGTGACTGTGGTATCCAAAATCTCTTTACACAAAGTGGAAAAGGCAAATTTTATTTTATTTTTTTCTTGATGGTTTGTTGTTAAATTAAAGGACTGCAGTTCTTACTGCTGGTGTGGCTTATTTAGATATTATTCAAACAAACAATTCCCATGGAACCAACTGACCGTTAGCTAACCCCATCTGCCAAACAGCAGTCGTCCAGTCATAGCTTGGAAGGCCTGTCAACGTTTGGTTTGCTGTGCATGTTGAAGTGGCGTTTCTGGGGCTGTGGTACAAGCAATACTAGAATTTAAAAGGTGTGTCAGTCATTTTATTCCCTTGAAAAGGTTCATGAACGCTTGTCCAGCTGAGACCAAAAGCTTTGAGGATTGGAAGACTATTTGGAGTTGCAACGGAACAGAAACTCCCTTTGCTTGTGCTTTCTTTCTTTTACTGTATGTCCGGCTGGTACATACCCAGCCAACTAGGAGCAAATGATTAACAAACATTTGTGAGGTTGTAGGTTATATTTTGTGCAAGGACTTGCTAGTATTACTCTGCAATACAGAGACAGTGCTGTTTGTAGAGACATGTCCATGTCTTTAAGCTTTAGCTTCCCTGTAGAAGTGATGTGAAATGTGACTCATGTTAGATTAGTTAACCAGCTAGGTACAACAACAGTTGTTTTTTCAGGTAAAATCAGCAGTAATTGGATCAAAATGCGGAACAAGGATTTTATTTCAAATATCAGTATATTAAGTAATTGTAAACTAGATGTGCTGTGTAAGAATAGAAAGCTGTACATACATAAAAACAGTAACTATGGTAGCATGGCTTAGGAAACAAATAGAAAACATTGAAGGAAAGACTAATTAAAACCATTTGTACCATGACTGAAATGTTTGACTAGTGTTTCTGAGTTGTAAGGTCTGTCCAGTTGATGGCATGCTATATTGAGGTTGGTGTGATCAGACAGGTAGAGACACAACTGGGTCAGTCAGCTACAATGGACATACAGCATAATACATAACCACAGCTGTCTATGAGCTTTCCTCATGTCACTGTTGGCTGCACCTGACAGACACAGCAGAACCAGCTGATCCTCTTCTTCTCCTTCTTCTTTTTGATAAACTGTACTTTACAAGCTATCAGCATCGAAATTCAGCACGGACAATGCAGCCTGTCAGATACACTACGTATTTGTGTGTCAGTGTGTGTATGCGTGTGTGGGTTAGTGTGTGTGTGACTAGCAGGCAGAAAGCCAGCATGACCCAACTTCAGCTTTTCAGCTTTAGTGCAGCGCTGCAGACAGCTGTGCCACAAACACGCTGCTGTGGATCACCGCGAGGGCCTTTTATTTAGGTCATATTCTGTGTTTCAGCGGCCAACAGAAGGGATCTCTGTCAACTGCAATGAATACCTTTAGTGGGACACAGCCCACTTTTTAAGAGCCCTGCAAGACGCGGTAGTGTATGCTTCGTAAGGGGTTTGCTCTTGGAAGTGGAGCGCGGATGGGGGAGGGACGGTTGACCGCTGTATTTCTTCATTTTCCCTCCAACAATAGAGGAGTAATATACTGGCTCAATTCTCTCCCCCAGTGATCTGATCCCCTGGTTTAGTACAGACAAGCAAATTTCAACAATAATTTCCCCAATTTTTCAATTAAAGCAGCATCCAGTTTACAGCCACACCAATGAAAATTATAAATGGGATTCCCTCTCTATTCATGTACATCCATGTGCCCTACACAATGTCCTCTAGTTATGTAAAGAACTGATATATTTCATTCTGCTGCTCTGTCTCCCTGATTTTCTCTTATCTGTTCTCCCTTCATTTCATCTCCCCCCTCTTCCTCCATCTTTTTCTTTATATGTATATATTTACCACTGCGGCCTTTGGAAGTGCATTATAAATCGCAGTAATGAATTCCCTGCGCAGGCTTGGCCACACTGCTGTCACTGTGCTACACCAGGGTGCGTGGGCTCTTATTATTGTCGCGTTAGCTTCACCTCCAGTCCATCGGAAACGGTGTGCGTTCAGCGACTAGCCGGCCACAGCCCCAGATGTGTGAGGAAGGCAGTTTAAGGGCGCTGATGGATGCCATTGTTTTCATGTCACCATGTAAGGGAAAGGTCGTTTATTGCCGGTTGCCACGACCGGCCCAGATGCTGACAGCTGGGTTTTACTGGCCAATTAGTTTGCCCTTAGAGGAGAACTGGAGGTATAGAGGGGAAAGTCCAGGATCAGGCTGTGATCATTTGCTGTCTCTCTGTGAGTAAGGGGTGTGCATGCTAGCACACTGAGAAAATAAATGCACTTTTTGACTATTAGCACATGTGTTGCATTCGCTGTTCTGTGAAAGCAGTGCACTGCAGTTTTAGTGGAATCATCTGAGAGATTAAGACTCTGCAGAGGATGCCTGCATCTCTGCATTCCAACCACCGATTGCTCATTATTTTTTTTGTTGGACTACATACTACAACTGATGCTTCATTTCTAACAGTACCCCTGAACAATTTTAGCACACACTAGAGCTGGAAATACATTTGAACTCTTCTTGATACCTCCTCTTCCTTTGTTTCTCTCTCTTTCCTCAATCCCGTGTCACTATTTTTCACTGAAATCTAGCTGAGCAAACTCAGAAGTGGAGGAGGAAGCTTGAGGACAGATCTGGATGTCAAGGATCACATGCCAAGTGGCTTCTATATTTAGAGATGCTCCTTTTTGAAGTTTTGAAGGACAAAAATAAAAGGTTGAAAGAGAAGAATAGGCACAAGTCCTGTCACCGTTCTCTCATCTGTGGAGCAGTGCCAGAAAGCATCTTCTTCAAATTAAAGCAGATGAAGACATTACACTGTTCTTTGGGTATATGCAAATGTGAGATATTTATAATTCTCCTCTCTGTCGCTCTTTTTTTGTTTGTTTGTCTGTTCTTCCTCATGGCTATGTGTTTCTCTGTAGCACTAGTTCTGGGGCCTGTGCAGACTTCCCGCGGCAGCAGTTGGATGTGCACATCGACCCAGCCACGATGACGATGAAAGGCCTGTCCAGCAGCCGTAGTCACCACCACACGGTGACCTGCGACCCCTCTTACGACTCCATGACCCTGGGGCACTCAGATCGTCGGTCCTACTTCCTCAACCCTGGGGAATCTCATCCTGCTGACCACTCCTGCTACACCCAACGCAACTCCTTTCAGACCGAGTGCAACGCGTACCCCGACCTGGCCAGCTGCACCTTCCCTCGCAGACATTACAGTTCCCACCATGAGCTGAAGGAGGAGTGCGGCCCTCTGGTGCCTTATACGGGGCCGACAGGGAACAGTAAGGGAAGTGGAGGAGGTGGAGGGAACAACAACCGCATCCCCTCCAACCTGCTAGAGCAGTTTGAGCGCCAGGCACCGGTGCGACGTGAAGGTTACCACACGCTGCAGTACAAGAGAACCGCAGTAGAGCACCAACGCAGTGACAGCCCCGGCCGGATCCGCCACCTGGTGCATTCTGTCCAGAAGCTTTTCACCAAGTCCCACTCCTTGGAGGGGCCCTCGGGGTCCGGCGGAGGAGGGAGTGGGAGGATGAACGGCAGCAAATCCAGTCCCGATGACCCTCCCTCATCCTCTGGCACCCTGAAGCACAGTAAACGGAGTAAGAGCAAAGACCGCTCAAAGTCGGAGCCTAAGATGCGCACTGCCATCTCGGGCTACTGGAGCTCAGACGACACGCTGGACCGGGAGGTGTGCCTCTACCACCATCACCACGGGGGCAGCAGTGGAGGTCTGCCTTCCGGGGTCATGACTATGGGGCGCCACCCAGACAAATCTCAATCGCAGTACTTTATGGAGTCCTACAACACCATCAGCGCCCATTCTCTCAAGACGTCACGCAGCAACAACGACGTGAAATGCTCAACGTGCTCCGGGGGAAGCGGCGGAGGGCTGCCGTTGGTGGGCCCGCTGGACGGCCAACTGCAGCTGAAGAAGAGCTCGTGGTCTTCGACGCTGACGGTGAGCAGAGCACGAGAGGTCTACCAGAAGGCCTCAGTCAACCTAGATAAAGCGCTAGTGAAAGCCGAGCAGGGACGCACCTGCCACTTCCTACAGGTAGGACTGGTCCCTCCTGCATGTCATGCTTCATGCATCACCTGGCACCAGCTGCTCCTCCATGCTCCTGTTTTTTTTTTTGCATGCATCTGTTTGTTTACATATGTACGTGTGTGTGTGCGTGTCTGTGCGAGTTAAAGAGATTGATCGGCAAGGCACTGGCTCAGACCCCATCTTGTCATTCCCTGTGTCTTAAAGAATAATTGGCCTTGTGTTACCTTATGTCACTGGCTTGTCAGTGTTTGTGTCAACATGCATTGAAATAGTCATACATGAGCATGTGCATGTTTATTCATTAATGCTTTCATATTTACACTTAGGAACATGCAGTGAGCTGATTTTATGTGCATTGTTTAATTAACCCTATGCTAAGCAGCATGCATTTTTTACAGTGTACAACCCAAGCGGACTATAAGTAATACCCATTTAATCCATCATAAATGGCCAAGTGTCATGTTCATAGCAGTGGTGTTGTGTATGCATGAGCGTGTGTACATCTCATTCACAGTCATAGATTGGAAGTGCTATGTGATCACAGAGAGACAGAGGTGAGCAGACAAAGACAGGAGAGACAAAGTGCTTTAGTCCCCAAACCCAGGCATTACACAAACTAATACAAGCACACAGGGACACACACATGCATGAAGATACATCAGCCCCACCTAATCCCGCTTCTCTTTTTTGTTTTGGAAAAGATAAAAGTGTTTCAGATTGCATATATTTCCGCTAATCGAGTTGAGCTGCAAATAAAAGCCTGAAGGGAGACGGGGCAGAGAGAATACAAGGAAGGGTGTGTGTATGTGTGTGTGTATGTGCTGTAGGAAAAGGACTAAAGGAGAGCAAAGAAAGGCAAAAGAGGGGTGGTGGGGGGGCGGTGAATGGAGAAAGTAAAAGTCAGAAGGCAGGAGTGAGGGAGCATTAAAGACAGAGAGAAAGTTCTGTGTAGCCGCGCATTTTAACAGCCTGGAAAACGGAGTGAGCAGATCAAGGAAGGATGTTGTCACTGCAGCACAGCAACATTTCTCCCCGCCCAAAAGAGCCGTCACTCTTTTTTTTTCTTCTTTTTTTTTTGAGATGGAAGGGGGAAAAAATAGGCTTTCAAGGAGGAGCAGCCTGATAAGTTCATCTGCAGATTTCCAGAAACCTTATAACATGGAATCAGCATGATATGTGCTTCACTTACTGGGATGGGATCCTGTAGTTCAGTATTTGTTTGCACACATGTAATCACAAGCACACACTTAATCTAATGCCAGACCCTTTCACATGTTAGAACATCTTTAATGTACCATACGCTACTGTGGGGGTAATAGGATTAAAAAGCGTGACTTCATTTTTTTATCGCTTTTTCTCAGTAACAGTAATTCAATTCTTCTGACGTCATCTCAGAGCCAGTCTTTCCCAAGATGTTAACACAGGCTGTGGTTACCCCTGACATCAAGGTCAGCTCCGTTTCCTAGCTACACCCCAGTCTGTTGAATGATTCTCGTGCACTTTTTTCTCGCTCTGTATCTCATTTCTTTCACTTCAGAGCCAGTGCCCTAACAGCCACTCACGTTGGGACTGCAGTGGTTCTGCTGAACAAAACCCCCTTTGTTTTTCCCCCCTCTCTCCATGTCTGCTGTCTTTGACTCTCTCTCTCTCTTTTTATATTAGGGCTGGGAGATAGCTTTGCCTCCTTTTATTTTTACCTTCATTAGTGTGTGTGAAAGTCAGGGGAAGCAGATAGAGGCCAGGCTACTGCAACATTTTGTCCAAACATTGAATTCCCTGCATTTGATATGCCGCATGCATCACGGGACAGACAAAAGAAGGCCTCCGGCACTTGCTCACTCAAGCTTATGGTATGATCAAGGGAGATCCTGCATTGATATTGTCACTATTATTTCTTTAAAGGCATTAGGTATACTGTGAGGTGCAGGTGTTTATATCAGGCCGTTGTAGCAAACGTTACAGTGTGAGTGCATCCGTCTGAGCTCTGAACTCTGGAGTGCGACCTGTGTTCTCACCCACCCACTCCACGTTTTCAGGTACCTCAAGATGACTGGAGTGGTTTCTCACCACTGGGGAAGGACGATGAGATCCCGTGCCGGCGGATGCGCAGCGGCAGCTACATCAAGGCCATGGCAGAAGAAGACAGCGGCGACTCGGACTGCAGCCCCAAACCTTCGCCCAAGGTTCAGGCGCGACGGGCAAGCTACCTGAAGGCCACCCAGCCGTCCCTCACAGAGATGACCACGCTGAAGTGAGTTATCAATCAATGAATAAGAAATGTTAATGAAAAGTTGGCATCACATTCTCCCTGAGCTGAGGTGAGCTCTTCAGATTACTCAGACTTAAATATTTAAATGTACAGGTATTGAGAACACCAGATCCTTCCATGTGATTTGTTTCTGACATCCACCGAATCACCTGCTTGACAGCAGCGTTTTAGTATTTATGTGTTCATGTGCAGCCCGGCCTGTGCAGTGCATTATTTTTGTGTATGTATACGACACATGCTTCTGAACATACGGTCCAAGTGTGCTGAAAGCCTGCGTTTAAACCGAGCAGTTTGAATGAAACAGACGGGAGAGATGAAGGGAGCGGATGAAAAAGAGAAGAATGGACAAACAGAGGGAGATGGAGGCAGTCAGCATTATTCATGTGTCTTCCAGGCAGCAGTGTAGCTTATGTGAGTCCCTGACTCTCAGTGGCCACAGCTTAATTACCTGTTCAGTTTTTACAGCTCTCTCTCTCTCTCTCACACACACACAAATTCTCTGTCTTCATAGTTGGCGTCTGTATTTCTACAATGGCACAAACTCATCGAACAGACTGAGCCTTAATTGAAAATACATGATGCCTGTTCCTGCGCTGGAGTCTGTTCAAAAATAAATATCATATTCTCCAGAAATGAATTATGGGAAGAGAGCGTCATCAAATATTTCCTCTTTCTTATCTCTTTTTTCTTTCTCTTTCTCTATGCTACAGATCTTTAAAGCTGAGTTTTATTGTTTCAAGATTTTCATGAGGTTATTTCTTGTCGCGTTCGTCATTCTGCTCAGCTGCATACTGTCACAGCATGGGCTCATAAGGTATTAAGTAGTACCAGAGTCCATCAAGAGGCTCTTTCACTTAAAAAACAGAAACATCTAGCTGATTGTCCGCACGAGTGAACTTGAATAACACGAGATGTTCAGCAGTAACAATTTATGTGTCTCTCTAATGGAAAACACAGAATTACAAATTATGACAAGTAGGTCTATTTCCGAACAAAAAGAAGGGGAAGACTACAATATGAAATTTTGGTTTCACACATCTCTGTAGTTTTGGTCATCATTACTAATAAATAATAAAATAATAATAGCATTTTACACAAAGAGCTTTATTGTTCAGATCTGGGAATGTGGCACAATTTCTATGAAGAAGCACAATTAAGACAAGAAAGATGAGACAAGGACAAACAGTAAAATTATCCTAACGTTCTTGAGAACATTCATCATATTTTTCTCTTTTTGTGCAATGAGGGATTAGTAATCAAATTTCAGGTGTGCTTCAAAAATAAAGTGATTAATTATTTATATCTCCCATCTGCTGTCAACAACTATCAGCTTGTTTACAGCCTGTCTCATTGTTTAGCTGCTCGTCTTTCTTGCTCCACTGACTTTATTGTAATGATGTTGTGTTGTAGTGAACACACACTGTAGAGCTGATAGAAAGGATTGGTAAAACTATGAAAACACACAAGCTGAAATTTGCTTTAATTTATAATCAAGACACATAGCCCCCCCACTTTTTTCATTACCAGCCATGTCAGCTCAGGACCTAACTGTTTTAACTGATTGAACTTGTACCCAATGAGAATATTTTCCACCGTTCAGCCATGAAACAGTGAAAGAGTTGGTCAAGTCTTGTGTTGCAGTACTTAGCTGTGACTGATTAGCTGTGTAATACACGGAGATGAGAAGAACACCAGTGGGTACTCAGTCATTGTTACGGATCACACAAACACAGGCGCACTCACACATACACACGTGCACACCCTTACGTAAGTGCAACTTGGGGCCCACTAAAGATTTAAATTCGGCCCTGGGAACACTGCGATCATCTGATGGAGCCCAGTGGAACAAACCAAACTACAGTGCTGCACACTGGAGATAGAGAATGAGGCGGTTAGGAGCTGACATCTTGTTTTCACACTGTGCAGTTAGGAGCTGGCACAAATCTGTGTGTTACACTCCACAATGATTAAATAATCAGGTTTGTTATTTCATATGTTTCAGAGCCCATTCTCTGACCCCTGTGTCCTTGACTAGTGAGGAATTGCCTCGAGAATTGGTGGGAGTTGTTTACTCTCACCTGAAGCTAACCTTTCTCCTTATTAAAACACATAGCACACAGATAGCGCATGCATTTAAGCACTGGGGATTATTCTTGACAGGCAAACAAGCTAAGAAGAAAATGACATTCTTTCTTGCTTCCCTCGCTCACCAACAGCGAATTGCTGCAAATTCATTTATTCCTGCCCTAGATTTTATTGTTTATTTCTGTACATCTCACCGAGAACAGACGTCCTGAATAATAGGTTGCATCGTAATCACATCTCTGTCTTTTTGTCCTTCCACCCCCTTCAACCACTGTCATCGCTCTAAGGACTTTTATTTGGAGAGTGACTAGGATGAAAAGAGGGTGACAGGAGGCAGAAACAGGAGAAGGTAAAATAGAATAGGGCAGTTGGATAGAGAAAACTTCTCAAGGGGATGAAGGAGGACAGGGCTGTTGGGAAATATGAGATGACGCAAACAGGAGGACAAAGTGAGATGATAGAGAAGAAGGTTTACAATAAGAAATGCAGTAGCAATCAGGAGGCTGCTTTAGGCAGCTTTTATTCCTCACTGGCAGAGGAGCATATGTTCATTAATGTCACTTGTTCCCTAGAGGGTCACCCTAGGACAGGCTGACCTCCCCCTCTTAGGTGGTCCTGATTACAGACTGGGTCTGCCATTCAAGTGGCCACAGTAGACATCATTGGTCCTGCTTATAATCAGCCCCACAGGAAAATCAAGAGGAGATGTGGATAGAGATAATGGTGTAGGTAGATTCTGCAGTCACAGACTCCAGTTGGTTGATATAGATGATTCATGCAAGCCTGGGATATACTGTACTTTATGATTAGTTTTTTCTTGGCTTTAAAGACATACCTTTTCATCTTTATCATCAATTGAGCATGGTGCCCCAGAAGGGGATATATTGCCTGGGGAAAATAGAAAATGGGAAAATTATTAAACATGCATAAAACTTAAGAGTTCAAAAATTTGCTGTAATACTGTATCAAGAGGAGAACACAATGTAAGGAGATTGGATGTTCATTGAAAAACATATTTTCCCCTGCACTCTATTACTTATTGACATATTCTGTTATGCTTTTAAATTGCAGCCCAACTAGTATTTACTTTGAGAAAGTAACAATGATTTGTTGACAATTGATCATGTTTTTCGGTTCTTCCGTTAAAGACAACAGCATCAGTCATTTCAGCGAAGCCGAAAAGAGGCATGTGTTTCTATTTAAGCAACAAAGATTTCTGACTGCTCATCAGGAACAACATCCAGAGCATGAGACTTTCACACAGGAGGTTTGTAGTCAGCATTAGCTCATGACAACAATGAGACACAATTCTTTTATCCCAAACCTTTATCTTTCTCTGACGACAAGTGATTACTTTTTGGACCAAACCTGAACAATTTTTGAAATGTTTTGAAATGGCAACATCACTCTGATAGTGGTGTTGTGTCTGTGTGGAGTGTATGGACCAGGGTTGCATCTTACACAGAGGACTTAACATGGAGATGTAAACTCCAAACTAACTGTTCTTCCAGAATCATCACCCTTGTTTCTCACCACAGCAGCCCCTCTGTCCCTCTGTTCCTCTTCGGTCCTTCCTCTTCTCCATTCTTCTATCCAAGAATGAGTAATCTAGTTTGCTTGGCTGTGGTAACCACGCTCTATTTTTAGGAGGAAATGCATAATTAAAGCCGACCTGACCTGGAGGCAGAGAGTAAGAGTTGTGTATATGTACAGTATGTGTCTGTCTGTGTGTGTGTTTGTACTCCTGTCATAGTGAGGACAGGTGTGAATTTTAAACCTGGAACAGGGACCGGGAACTGATATGTTCCGATGCTTTTGATGACATCTGTGAAAAGTGAAAAGTGTCAAAAAGCCTAGCTATACACTAATCCAAAATGGCGCCCATGAAGAAGTCCTCACTTCACTAGTCGTGTGTTTTAATGCTGATTGTTTCACTTTGTTTCTTAAAGAATCTGAGGTGGGACATTGAATCAAGGGGTCATCTAGTGGGGAAAGTTACAAGTACTTCTCTCTAAGTGTAGCAGAAAGGGTGGTCCTCACTTCATCTGCACACTTACCTGGAGCTCACTATGATGCCCATACAGGAATGTGTGTGTGTGTGTGTGTAAAATGTGTTTTCATACATGTGAGAGAGTCGGAGTGTGAACTACTGGGACTTTTGGACCTTAACTTCTCTCTGCTGTTTTGAGAGTCGACTTTCTAATCTGTATTCATTCCTGTCTTTGTAAGTTGGTTTACTAGGCCACGATGTTCATTAAGGAAAGAACGAGTCCGCTTTTTAGGTTTTTATCCCCCCTGATTAATGAATTGTTTAGCTTGCAACTGCTGCGTAACCTAAACGCACACACACACGCACACACACACACACACACACACACACACCGCACAAATGCACACATGCACATAAGGCGTGAAGCATGCTGAGCGATCGCATTTGAGGCAGGTGAGAGCTAATGAGACACCTATTCATCTTCCTGGGAGACGGGATGTGTTGTGTGTGTGTGTGTGTGTTTGTGTCAATCTGTAGGTCGTGTTTATGTGAAAGAAATTCAGCGAGTGTTTTAGTGTTTTAGAAAGTGCTTACAAGGTGCTTCAAGGACATACTACCTAAGCCACTGCGAGTGTTTCTCAATAGTACTGCGCTTGTTGATTAGATAAGGGTGTCTCCTGAAGCAATTGTGGATTGATCCCTATCTTTGGGTTCATACACACTGCTGAGTACTTTGCAAATACCTTCTCTTGCTCTATTTTCATCACCTTATCTCCCCCTCTCTTTCCCCTGCTCTCTTCTTCTCCTTTTTTCTCTCTCTCCTTCTCCTGCGACAGGATTTCTACAGAGCACTCACCCAAGCTGCAGATCCGGAGTCACAGCTATCTGCGGGCGGTGAGTGAGGTTTCCATCAATAGGAGTCTGGACAGCTTGGACCCAGCAGGGCTCCTGGCCTCACCTAAATTCCGCTCGCGAAACGAAAGCTACATGAGAGCCATGAGCACTATCAGCCAGGTTAGTGGCACCCAGGGGCTCGTGCCTCTCTGCCTTTTGCCCTTATACCCCCTGTACTGCCACTGTTATGTCCAATGAGGTCGTGCAGGGGGGAGGAAATCCCATCCGTAGCCATCCTGAGGCCTGAATTAACAATCAGGTCACCATCCGGTAAAGAATGAACAGCGCAAAAACCCCCGATCTCCCAATTAGTGTATACGTCTGTGTGCTGTTTTCTGCAGTTCATATGATTACAGGCTTATTCAGATTTGCTAATTAAACAGGAGGGCATGCAGAAAACCCCCCTCGCCCCTCCCTCCTATCCTTCACCCTAATATGCTCCTTCTGCCTCTGCATACTTTGTGATGAAAAGCGACAAGCTAAAAAAGGTTCTCCTCAATTCAGTATCTGCTACATAAGAGATGAAAAACAAGAATTAACACGCAGCCATGTGAATTTCATGAATAATTGAAATGGGAATTGGCTTCAAATGATGATGGGCATTTGCCTTGATTTGATGGTTATTGAACATATTGAGGAATTGGCCAGGAAACAACACTCACCCAGTGGAGGTTGGGTGATTGTTATCGCTGCCACCGAATAAGATGTTAGTCATTTTGTATTTTGGGCACAGCTTCATACTCGGCATTATTTGGAGTGACATGGGAGCTCAGCTTACCTTTTTGCCTGGTGTAACAGAGATATGTGCTCCCCTCCAAAGCCCAGGGGCAACACTTTGTCTCGCCAGCTGAATGATGGACCCTCGAGACATCCCTTGAAATCCTGGCATGGAGCAAGCCCAGAGGAGAATGACACACTGGACCTGGCATCTACAAAAATGCCACAGAACAAAAAGGTGCCACTAAGGTCTCTATCTCAGTCCCTCACTCTCATATCTGACACATCTGTGAATGGAGGGTGAGCTGACACACAAAAAAGAGGCTCAATATCGACAGGTTGAATGGTGGTCCACCAACCTTTCTGACTCCAAGCTCTACAGTAACACACTCACACCTGTCTGACCCTACATTATCTTCACTGACAAACACCCAGACCAACAGCTGTAGTCCTCTGCTACATCCCATTCCTTTGTTTTGCCCCCCTGTGCAGACATTTGGCAAATCTTCTTAAATTGGACAAGCCGAACAAAGGCGACTTAGAGGAATGGAATGGAGCTTAGACTTTCCTGCCCTAACAAACTCCAATCTGTAACACACATCAATCTCACAAATGTGTAGCAACCGTTTTTTTTCCACTTTAGACACTGTTTTGAAACCCAAGTTGCACTAGCTGCTGCTGTTGGCGTAGTTAGATTTCCTCAAGTCTTGTCTCAAATCCCAGTAGTCCCAGCTTTGACACCTCCTAATACTCACCTTTAATAACAACACTTGTAGTGTTTCACTCTGTTGTTCAGCCCTTTGAAGTTTTATCCTACAGTGATTCCTCCCCCTCTGCACTCCTTGGATGTTCTTTTATTCTTCTTAAATGTATTTCCTTTTTTTAAGTACCATGTATGCAAATTCCTCTGTATGGCTTAAAGTTTCACAAGACACTGGAGTTAAAAGGCTGACCAATCTGAATTAACACACTTAGAAAATGTGTTTAAACTGAACACAGTGTGGTGATGTTTAACAGCTGAACTACTCTGTGATGCTTTACTTCAAATTCATATTTTCATTGCTTTTTCTTACTGGATTTAAGTCAAAAGAATTTGAGTAAGAGGTTTCTCACGCTCTGTTATTCCCTCTGTGTGCACAGGAGTGCTTATATCAAACAACAGAATATATTTTATTGGCAAATATGTTGAACCTTCTGCCTCAAATTATGGAAAAAGTGGAAAGCTGACTTCTATTGCAGAGTCCAATTTGTGTTTTAGTGTGTGTTGGTATAGAAAACTCCTGCTGCGTGAAGCTTTAATCAGTGGAATAGCTGTGTAGCAGTGAGAAGCACTGAGAGATGCTTCCCTGGCTTCTCTAAATGCTCCTATGTCTGGTACTGTGCTGGTGTGCACCTGTGCATTCTTATTTTTCATTTTTATTTTTCCCCATGCATGGATGGGAGGTGTATGCCTCCTCTGTGTGTGTGTGTGTGTTTGTTTTTCTGGGTGTGCACTGTGTGTGTGTGTGTGTGTGTGTGTCTGCCGCCCCCCCACCCACTTCCATCCCTCTGCAGGTGAGCGAGGTGGAGGTGAACGGGCAGATCGAGGCGGTGTGTGAGTCAGTGTTCAGTGAGATGGAGTCGCAGGCGGTGGATGCCCTGGACCTGCCCATGCCCGGCTGCTTCCGCATGCGGAGCCACAGCTACGTGCGTGCCATAGAGAAAGGCTGCTCGCAGGAGGAGGAGGAGGGAGGCGTCACAGTGGGAAACAGAAGGAGCAACTCACCCCCGCGCACCACCACCACTGTCAGAACCATCCAGAGCAGCACAGGTTGGTGGGAACATGCACTTAACTCATGCATGGGCTCATAAACATGTGTGAACATACATAATCCATAGCCCATTATGAATTTATACGTGTGCACAGAAACTATGTATTATAGATGCGCTGTCGAAGTTATGCAGCATGTGTATAGTGTCAAAGGACAAAAATAAATAAATTAGAACTGCAGTGACTGCAAAGGGAGATTTATCCTTGCATTTAGATTGTCAGCAGGTCCATCAAATCAAATTCTCACATTTCTAATTCATGTTGTGAACATCTCGCTTTAAATATTTTGTTTTGAATTATTAAAAAAAGAGTTACTTTGTTTAGCTGACCGTAAAGAAGTTTCCCCTTTACAAACCCCTCTGCGTTATTATCCATCTGACCCACTTTTCCTCTCAGATACAATATGATGAATGCAGAACTGTTTTTTCCCACATAAGAGCTTATTCGAGCTGTAAAGCTTAGTGGCTGCTGGGTCTTATTTTAGCCCTCTTGTGTGCCTCATGGTCTGGAGCACTTGGCTTTCCAGCATTACTGCATGCAGTATTGATGCAGAGTGGGGCTGGCATCCAGCACTGGGTGCTTCTGTGTTTCCCACTGCAAATCCAGACGTCACTCTCTTACAACGTGCATGTTGAGTCATCGTCGCCTGACACACAATGGATTTCTCCCCAATTCCGTTTTAATTATGGCAATTAAGAGACAGCATATCCACATACCCAGCCGACAAGGTTACAGTCAGCTAATTAAACACATTTACTGCAAATTGGAAGAATGGGAAAATGAACTGAGTCACTTCAAACAGATGACCATTGACTCTGAACAAACATTTATTTAATACTGTTTAAAACTTGCTTCCCCCTGACTATAATTTCTCTCTCCACTTAATGAAATTAGTGGAAATATGTCTTATATCTTATTGACAGTTCAAGCTAACAATACAATTAAAGGCAATGGAGAATTCAGCTGATTGTTCTATTGTGTGGTGGTAGTTACTGATCTATAAAAGGAGACTGATACAATCAGGAGAGGGGCATTCCGAGCTCCTTCCCCTGAGGAAGGAAGAGATAATGAAAACCATCTATCAGATGAAGTGTTGTAGGGACTAAACTCTGGTTTTGGAGCTCGACAGCTGCTCTCAAGTGCTTTTGCTGTGCACGATACAGGTACTCAGTCTCTCTTTCTCACATCTGTCACACTTTGCAGCTTTCTTGATGTGTAATCATTTGCTGATAATGTAAAGAAAACACCAGACAGCGGTGTCAGTGTGTGTGTGTGTGTGTGTGTGTTATGGAGTATACATGTCTGAAGCACTAGCTTCACAGCTGTTGGCAGTTTAATGAACATCCATTTATGACACCTGAGTGTGTCATATGATGAATGGACGTCGTGGAAGTACAGAGAAGAGATATTAGTCCGCTTTGTGTTTGCTGATGATCCAACATTATGCTGCCGCTGCCAGTTGAGGGCAATCTTCTCACTGGTTTACATAAATCAATATGATTGGCCGTCGGCTTCTTCTGACCTTTGACCTTCATTCGAAGCCAACCTTATTGTATTCTGGCTGTAACAAACAGCACAGGGAGAGTGGGATGGAGTGATACATTATGAGGCAGTGTAGAGAGCAGTTCACTGTGGTTGGTAGTGAAGGTAGGGGATTGCTTCAGATTACTGTCATAGATGTGCTACAGCACTATTCATCACCTCCTTAGATCTTCACCACTGAGTCGTCAGTCACTGTAATTAATTAGCTCCCTCTCCTTTTTCTCCTCCTGGGGGAAGACCGTGATTGAAGAGGAGAGGAAGAGAGGGAGATTGGGAACAGGAAAAGTCTGACTACATTTTGCCCGTCTCGTTCTCTGCCATTTTAACATGTGCGCTGCCGCCACGTTCATGTCATGTGGGACTTACCATAATTGCCATTTTCTGACTTTTACACACTGTTCACTCGGTGTGAAATTCCAGGTTTGCAGGGGGTTTTTGGACTCTTTAATTAACACCACTACAGTTTAATTAGAAAGCTAATATTAAATGTCTGTGTGTGCAAAGTTTATTTGCATTTTGAAATGATTAAAAGAGGAGCAGCACAGGGAATGTGACAGACAGGCAACTTATGCATATCCCGCTCACAGTGGTGGAGTTAAATTAAGTACATTTAGTCAAGTAGATTTTTAAAGTATCCCCATTTTATGTTACTAGCTACTAACTCAATACTCAATCCCCACTATATCAGAGGGAAAAATACATGACAGTTACAGTTTGTATCGCTTTATGGAGAAAAAGTAATTTACTGATTAGGTTTTCAAACATGATCAGATTATAAAATGACACATTTCAAAGTACCTAGAAGTGTATTAAATAATTAAAATCAGCTCAAGCTTGACTAACAACAGCATGCTATTTCCACATGAATTCATCAATACTAACCCTAAACACACTTTTGAAACCCTCATACATATATGCTATGCAGAATAACAGTCTTTATTTGACTATATGGACTGTGCTTATTTCACTAAGCCAACTCTCTGTGAGGTTTTCTGCTGATGCTGGCACTAAATATTGATCAGATTTCTAAAAAGTGGAAAAGAAATGCTGATCCTGTCCATCAGCCAGTTGTTTTTTAAAGTAATTCAGAAAGTTCCCAAAATGTTCTTGTTCCTACTCATCTGATATGAGGATTTTCACAGTTGGTTCTCTCTTTCATCCTTGCAAATCGAATCCTTTAGTTTTGGACTGTTGGTCTGACAAAACAAGACACTAGCACCTTGGACTCTGCAGATTAATGAATAATAAATAGTTAGCTGTAGTTGTAGCTCAAAAACTGGATATTGCGCCATATTAACCATGCACAATATTAACAACTGACACCACTTCAACAGACTCACTATTAAGAGCCATTAGTTGTGATTTGTGCAATAGAAATCAAAAGGATGATGTCAGTGGCAGCCTCCATCTTTAGCCTCACAGTGATATGAAACCTTGTCACATAAAAAACATGGAGTGATTCCCGTCATTACCTCCCATCCAACATGATGTACTGTAGATGTACTGCACCATGTACACATAATGGAGATGTGATGTAACATCACTGTACACCGGCATTGTGTAATGCCTGCTTTGCAGTGCTCGCTGCTTGACACACACACACACGCACATTCATAAATTTCACCAGAAATCATCTGGGAGCCAAAAGTGAGAAGTTAAGACATTGTTGTGGTGAATATTGCATGATGTGTCTGAAGGATGGTTCAGGCACAAGCTTGAGAAAAACAGGCCGCACTTATGGTTTCTGTTCCCACTTGTCTCCGCGGCAAACCGCCAAAATATCACACACACACACACACACACACACACAGAAGGGACCTATCAGCTTCCGCTCAGGCTTCTCTCCAGTTTGCCCACTGCGCTGCTCCAGCCCATTATTATTGATGATCTTTTTAATCCTGAGGAAGGAGACCGAAGTAAGGGGCTGTCCTTTGATCTCTTCTCTTTGAACATCAAGTGGCTGTGGTTGCTATTGCCTGCCTCTCTGCCCACTCAAACTCGCATGTATGCGCACACACGGTATCCTGCACAGTCACTCACACACACGTATCACTATTGCCTCGGACAGACACGTTGGCCTCGACACCAGCTTCTTTGTATCGGTTTAACAAAATCTGGAGCAGATCCTCTTTCTAAAGCTTGGGAAAATCCATAGCAATCGGTTAATGTGAGGATTTTACCGCCTCTAAGCTCTGGCTCCTCCACCCTGCGTCGTCTCTTGTTAACATATTCATCACCTCTTCACTCTGCTTTGTCTTTTACTTCCTTGGCCTCTTACACAACAGTTACATACTCTGCTTTTGCACAACAGCAGTTAGGTGTGTGGGTAAATCAACCTGTTGTATCACCTGGAAGAGGAATAACCTTCAGTTAGAGGGAGTACTCACTCAGATCTTTAGTCTAGGAAATGTGCCATAATTTGTGTTTGTCTTCCTCTAAACCTCAGTTTCACCGGCTCACTGACCTGCTGTCAATTATCCAACCTCATTTTACCAGCATCTATTTTTTAAGAGGTGCTCTGGGATTGGCTGAAAAGAGTGACTTTCCTCCACTAGATCTCCTTAATAGACAGGACAATGTTTAATTTAATGGCTGTGAATTTCCTATGGTGCTGAACAGAGACAGTGCGCTCAGTAAAGCATTCCTTCAGTAAGCGTTCAAGGCATATGCTTGTGGCTCTTTTTGCTGGTCTTCTCAAATACTCTGTGGCTCACCATCTCCTCGTGTTATTTGCTGATGCAGCTCTGGACACAATTTTCTATCTCTTATTTTATGAAATTAGAATAAAAATACAGAATGTAGATTGTCCACTCTTAAAGAAATTTTTAGTGTGCACAGTAACAATTCTCCAAAATGCAAGCACAAGCAGATGTAGGTGTCAGGATTCAGTGAGGAGGTCAAGTTTATAATGTCACTGCAGGAAGACTCCACATTTCATTATTATTATAATCAGAGGGAAAACTGAGCATTGTTCGATTCCCAGGTGAAGTTAGTATGCACTGCTTTATAGTATTATGGTATTATAGTATTGGTATATAGTATTTGAATTCCAAGAGTCAAACGTGTCACTTACAATATTATTAAACTCTATTTAGAATTGACGTCTGAAACTGAGTACAACACACGAATAGAGCAAAACTGATGGAGAGCTGTTTTTTAAAGGGACGGTTGAAATTTTTGTGAAATCAGTTTGCTTTCTTGAAGACAATTAAATGTTAAAGCCGTTCTCATGTTTATAGGCTAAACACGAAGCTACCACTGGCAGCTAGCTGAGTTAGCTGCCTTTTAGTGATAGATTCTCCAAGCAGATGTGAGTGTGGTATTACATTTTTCATCCAACCCTCAGCAGGAAAATGTCAAACTTTGATGTAACATGTGACATTAGCAGATATGGTATCCAGTAGGCCTACTGATAGATATGATAGATAACAGAGCATGCTGTCTTCAGTCCGGAAAACGAACCTTCACAGTCACTGTAATGTCTGCAGGCTTTACTTGTGTGAAATCAAAAGGGGCTCCTGTCGCAGCTCTACACAGTACAGTTCTACATACTGAAATAAAGCCTGTACAACACTGCCCCCAGGGGCTCAGTGTAACACAGCACTGTACCTCTGCCCTTATCTTTTTACAGTAACCGTGTAAGTGGGTGGACAAAAACTACCAGACAGCTTGACCCAATTAACAACAATCACTGCCATCACTGGCACTTTTCCAGGAGTTCTCCTCTAAGAGAGCTCGTGAGAATAAATATCTTTGGATTTCCCAGAGTGCTAAATTAAAGTGGCAGGGATACAGACCACTGAAGTCTGGTCGAATCAAGATCAAGGCAGGCATTCAACCAGATCTCTCCTCACACCTCCACCAGCCCACGCAAATTTCCAGGAGCAAGGCTCAGATATGTTTGTCATATGTCAGGGTGACTCATATGTTGTAAAAGCAAAGAAAAACGCTGCTCCGGGGCACTGTGTTTGCTTATTTGTAATGAGAAGGTCCCCTCTCAAGGTGAATTTGAGGAGGACTACAGGTGAAAGGCCCCTCTGGCAGCATTAGACCTAACAGAACTATTGGTCTTGGCGACGCTGAGTTGTGTTTCTTTGTTCCAAGCTGCTGCTCTCAGTTTCTGTGGGTTCGGCCATCTGCTTGCCTGTTGTGTCGGTTAACGGAGAGTGATGCATTCAGGGCACGGTCATAACTTAAATAAACATGTAATGTGTGTGAATATGTCATTGGTTCATGTCTACATCACAAAATAAAAGGAGATACAGATGTAAGCTGGTTTTATTATATTATCGTATGTAATGCGAGTACACAGGTGATCATGACCCTATCAATGCCCTTTGCGAAGCCATTATGTAAGATATTTTTAAATATATAAGCATTGTATGCAATAACAATGGATAATCCAAAACTAAATTCTGTCCCCTCTGGATGTAAAAAATGCTCAGTACAGCGTGCTACATCACTCTCCACTAAACCACAGGGTGGCAGTCATTAGCTTATCTGAGTCAATGAATCATATGTCTGTTTGGCTGCACATCTGTGTATGGATGGTTTTAAACTTAAGGAAACTTCAGCTGTATTTAATGCACTGTGGGGGAAAAAGCATTTACTTTATCAGTATGTTATAGAGCAGTTTTGAATTTTGTTTTATAAAAACTTGAAATTGTTTTATAGTGCACCATCATCCCAAGTGCAAAACCACACATAAAGTAGGATAATAAAAGTTCCTTTAAACTATTATTAGATTAACTTCATTTTCCATATCTGAGCCATTTAGATTGCTAGTATTCCTGTCCTGACTATATTATGTCAAACAATTGTAGAAGTATGAATTTTAAAGGCAAATTCAGTTTTAAGTTTCAATGTCAAATAGCATGAGTTTTACTTAAATTAGGCAAAAGGATTAAGTTAAAAAGATTGCATTTTCTTATTTTTATTTTATTATATAAAACACTATTTATGTCACTATTTAAATATACATTTAAAGTATGTTCAAACCTGTTTATTAACAACCCAGAAAGAAAAGTTCTGAGGCCTTACAGTAAAGTTTTCTTTATGACTGACCGGGACTGTCCCACCCAGTGCTGAATGAGTTATTAAGTGTTTCTGTGGGGCGGGGGGTGCGATCAAGGCGCGTCCACATCCTGACATAAGATCCAATATCGTCAGAGTGAAAGAGGAATAGAGGCAGAGAGGAGTCCTGTCATCTCAGCCCAGCTCAGTGTTGCGGACCCGCGGCTTCCATGACGCTGCCTCAGTGTTTGTACAGCGCGCTGCTCGGCATGTGTGACTTCTGGATTCGCCTTTGTGAGTAGAAGCTGCTGTTGTGTTCCTCTGTTGTTTGTCATGACCGACGGTGAGGCTGCGTCAAGACAGGCGGAGGCCGGAAGTCAGGCAGTGTGGCCTTCAAAATAAACAGTGAAAGCAGCTACTCCACCCGGGGAGGGAGGGCAGCAAGTAGCGAGCTGTCAAAATAAATTTGTATCTGACTCATTGTAGAAAATGTTGTGGTTGGAGCGACTTCTATTATATTAGAGTAAGGATAATTAAAAGCTCACCGCAGTGCTGTTAAGCCAGTAAGAATGATCA